>ML846083.1:28894-47479 GCA_009831015.1 Picea engelmannii | reverse complement strand
ATGTATATGGTGTGATTAAAACTGCCCCCAACACTCACCGATATGGCATACAATTCAACGTTGAAAATATCACTAAGCCACGAAGGAGGAAAAGTAATTTGCTCAGCGCCCAACACACAGGCACCAACCCGAAAGGAAGCTTCATTTTCATTTTATTCATTTGCAAGTTTCCTCCCAAAGGGTACCATTGAAGTACTTCCGTACAACTTATTGCCATGTTACTCCCAAAAATTATCTGGGTTTGGACTTCCATGTCCATGAATTTATGAGTTTCCTCCAAAATACTCTAATTTCCTATTAAAAAGCAGGATCCTTGTTTGCGGAAAACACCAGTCATTTTTCGAGGGAACCGTTGCATAAATTATTGGAAAAGCAGTTGGTTCGAGAAATGTGTTGGTTGTACCCGAGGTTTCCTTTGAATTCTTGGTTGAGAGACAAATTGCTCTGTTATTAAATCCAAGTTTTCATTATGCATGCTCTATTTTATGATGAGTTAATTAATATACTTTCTTTCATTGATGTTTTATGGGCATTGTTTTTTAATCACTAAGGGAATTCATTGCGAGATCAAAGAACACCTAGAGTTAACACATAATATATTCAAAGGCCAATGCAAGATGAGTGCATATCCATATCAAGCATATGGGTGATTGATTTTAGGGACTCTACCAAGTATCAGATGATTAATTAACAATGAAATTGTTCTGATGGATAATGGTGACAAGTTAGAACAAGGTACGCACATGTTTTGGGAACAACCCAATGGATAGGCACTTGGTATACGACTCTTTGCTACCTCGTAGGGAGGATATTATCCCTAGTTGCAGCCAATGTTATCACCATGTAATTTATAGATGGCACCCGAGCTTCCAAATTTTGGTGAAGGTTTATACCGCCACGAAGAAATGATGAATTAGAGGACCCAACTATATATGGCGACGTATGGATAAAATAGCGAAAATGCAAAGAGTAGGACTCGACTAACCGTCGATCCTGAAAGAGGCCTGGATCAACGACTGAGGCACATATTGGGGATGTAACTAGCGCGCATATTAAACAATCGATCGATGGCCAGGGAAACCCGTCGCGGTTTCATCACAGGACGCATGGCGCCACTAGAGGTACATCGGGGCGAAAATCGGTCCACTCAAAACCATTTCGCCTCATCCCTGAGATTTCTGAAAGACAAGAACTATATATATTTCTGTGAAATGACTGGAGAAAGTAAGTTGGGGGATTAAACCATTTGCAGATGAATTCGATCATTGCACGCATATCAATTTTCAAATATTAGTTTCCATGATTTCAAGCAATTTTGACCAGCCGTCTTCCAAGGTGAATTATGGGAAAACCAGAGCAGATTTTGAGAAACTGAAAGAGATTTATACTCAACATAGGTCATAGAACAATAACCTCCCCCATATTTCTCGTAATTGTTACATACTGGGAGAATTGAGGATATCTTGGAACCTTATATTTCCGGATTCAAGATTTTTTTCGTTAGAGACATATTTTTCAAATGTAGATCCCAGACAGATGGAGGAAAATTTCACAAAACTGAGAGACATTTTTATTCAAGACAAACTGATGTACAAAAAAAATCTCCCAGATTTTACACAGGTGTCATAGACTGGGAGATTCGAAGAAATCTATGAACCCTATTTTTCAGTTTCCGTATTTTCCTGTTCGAGACATGTTTTTGCAACACGTGTTCCGGCCAATTAGAGATGAATTTGGAGAAAAAGAGAGAGGTTTTTATTCATAATGATATGAGGTACAAGAACCTCTCCCCGATTTTACACAGGTGTCACAGACTAGAATATTCGAAAAAAATATTTGAACCCTATTTTTCAGTTTCCATATTTTCCTATTCGAGACATGTTTTTGCGACACATGTTCCGGCCAGTTGGAGAAGAATTTGGAGAAACCAAGAGAGATTTTTATTCATAATGATATTATATACAAAATATGTTCTCAGATTTTACACAACTATCAAGGTTTGATATTTACAGGTGGCGTTTTGAAGCCTACTTTTTCATGTAAACGGTTTCCAAACGAAATGTTTCTTTATTTGTAACCAATTTGGAAACAAAGGGACTCACTGTTTGCATAAATGTTAAGAGATACATATGTATCAGTGTTGGGAGAAGTGTAAGAGCACCTTTTTGGTTGTATCAAAATTTATTTGTAAATTTTATGAATCTAAATTGAATACAAATGCAAAATATTTTGAAGTCTCTATGAAAAGATTCTAACGGGTGGTGATATGAGCTTTGTTTCCTTTCATCGTATGTATTTCCTGTAGCCTGTCATTTCATTTAAATTTTCTTCTGTTTAAATTGGAGAGTTTAAAGGCCCAAAATTCATCCTACGACATTCTTGGTTTAAGCAATTTAAACTATGTGATTGTCTTCTTAACTTATTCAGAATTCGTTTCAGCAATGCTCTGATGCAGTTATTTGTCTTCTTTATATTCCTACACATATTTTTATTTCAAGAATAACTCAAATTCATCACCTTATTTAGCCTTTGTCCTTTGTCCTATGTCACACATGTGGATATGGTACCCTGATATCATATGTATATTGATTTAGTTATTGCTTGAGGACAAACAATATTTTAGCAGGGAGGACTATAATGTCCCCAATTTTGGTTGTTGCTATGTTATAGAATGGGATGATTGCTAGAGTAGCCAGATGGGGTTGACATCGAGTTCTAGAGATATTGAGGGGTTTTATTGGTCCTGACTTGCATCATTCATCATATTTTATCATCAAGATCCATTCTGCACAACTTGGTTTTGGTTCTGTTGCATTCCAACGATTTCCATAATTTTGAGTTATTATGGGTTATAGTTTAATTAAATTCACTAAGAAGATCATATTTGGAATAATGAGAAACCTCTTAGTGTAATAGCTCATCGGAATTGAGAGGAAGAGCACTACATGATAAGATGATGAGAAGTGAATTTTAGTGGTCAGAGAAGCCACGAGGATGGATAAATCACTTTTTAGAGGTAAAATGGTTAATTAATTAATAAAGTGATTTAATTAAGGAATAATAAAATAAAGTAAAAGTCACTTGGAGAGAAAAGGTGAACAGGGGGGATAAAAGAGAGACAATGGCCTCTATTATCTCATTATGTTGTTTATCATTTTGATTTCTGGCTTCTTGCTAGAGAGCCCATGCACTTGGGGGTTTTGAGGGTTTTGACTGAACAAACCCTAGAGATCAACTCGGTGGTGAAAGATCCCACCCAGCCTAGTCCAATATTGGTCACGAAGGTGAAAGATTCCTTCCTCACCATTCTACATCAGTTTCTATTTAGTTCAGATCCATTTTAGTCATTTGTTTGTGAAGCAGTGTAAAATATTGCTTGGAGGGGCACATCTAGTAGTGGAAATCTTCATATTTTGGGGTTGTATCAGTTTCTAATTGTTGGGATAGAGTTATATACATATTGGGTTAATTATTTATGAGGATATTGTCCATTTCATTGGTGTATTGAGGCTCATCTCCAGCCAGGGCGAATTCAGACCAAGCAGGGCACATATCTTGTCATTGGGGCCATCCTTTGCTGAAGAAATTACATATTTTTGGAGCAGTTGTTAGAGGGATTATATTGGGAGACTCTTTGCCTTTTTTTGGCTGCATTTTGTATATATTTTCTAGCCATATATCATATTTAGAAGATACATTTCATATATGGAAATTACTGTGTGTTGGACAACCAAGTGCATATTAAATAAAGCAAGGATTTGAGGTATTATCTTATGGTGTTTAATAACTATTAGTTTCTGATTTATTTGGTTATCATTGCATGTGTTTTCCTTATATATTACATGAGGAATATATGCCAAATACATCATAAAATACACTTAAATGAATGCTACAACCATTGCACACAAAGTTTTGACAAAACACTTCAACCAACCAACTGCAAATAAACATAACAACAAACACAAATTCAAAACAACCACTCATTGGGAAGGTTTTTAGGTGTTGCATGTGACATGTTTGACATAAACGTCATCCCTTAAACTTGATTTATTTGGGACAACAAGTATTGAAGTGATTTCAATGGAGTCGGGAGCTTGTATGCCAAGTGTTTGACAAAATTCCTCAACCACATAGATCTGACTTTTACATCATATTTGGTTGGGAACATTAAATTAGATTTGGTGTGGCTAGACAAATTGTTACTGACCAGGGGGCATGATTCACTTGGAAACTAGTTCACTCTATTGTTCAGGAATACAAAATTAGACACAGGAAGTCCACACCGTACCATCCACATGCCAATGGCCAAACACAATCTACAAATAAGGTCCTGGAAGGAATTTTGATGAAGACAATCAAAATCCATCAGTTGGATTGGGCAGAGAAGATTCCAGAAGCCTTATAGGCTTATAGAACTATGTGGAAAAATGTTACTGGACACACCCCCGATGAGTTAGTTTATGGAAATAAGGTACTCCTTCCTATTGAGTTCGAGATAAAAAATTTCAAAATTTCTTCAAAATTGGGTTTAAGTTTGTCAGAAGCTCAACAACAAAGAATTCTACAATTAATTGAACTGGATGAAGTGCGTCAAGATTCCCTCCAAAATACCACTCTTGTTCAAGAGTAGCATGCTAGATGGAACACCAAATTCTTTAACAAGAAGAAGTTTAAAGCTGGTGATTGGGCCTTGCTTTTTGATTCAAAATTAAAAAATTTCAAAGGTAAGTTTACCAACCATTGGCTAGGCCCTTATGAACTTGATATAATGTTCGACAATGTATCAGTGAGAATCAAAACTATTGATGATCAAGGATTATGCTCGTAGACTCAAAAATCACTCTTTGCAGGGTTGGGCAGATTTAAATCAAGATTGAATATTGGATTCAAGTGGACTTGCTTGTAGTTGCTGATAATTGTTTAACAGTTCAATCACATTCTTGTCTATATTATAATTACTATTGCATTGGAGAACTATTTCTTTAATACATTAGTACATTTAATGTCAAATTCATTCATTAATAATTGGATTTAAGTATATGCATGAGAGGTCTTGGTAATTTTTTATTGAGATTATCATTTTTTCATATATGTTATAACTGCTACAAATTATATGAACTGTTTCTATGATTTGTTATCCTATCTTAACCTTAGATTCAATTCCAGTCCATTCACCTTTTCTCTTAATTAAGAGTAGGATTATTTTTTCTCTTAATTGAGATAATTTAGATTTCCTTTTGTTGTTTGTATGATAGATTAAATTGAATTTGCATATAGTTTAGTTCAATTCATATTTGAAAGTCTCCTTTCGTAGGAGCACCCATATTGGTGGCCTGACTGAGCCCACATTTAAGCCAATCCTAACGACTGCCTCTTTCAAGCGCTTGAGAGAAGGCGAGTCTTGTCTTTCTGCTTATTGATAACAATAATCACTATTATACATCAACAAGAAAAAAATGGATTTAGAGTTAGTTTATGCATGTAGATTACTAGCTTAGATTAAATTAGGCATTTAGTTCAATTTTAATTAAAGGGTAATTGGACCCATTTAACCAGTCAGAATCACCACACCAAATGGATAAGGGTCTAATTGGGGTCCTGATTGGGTGATTTCCTTAATGTTGATCATGGTCAATCCTAGCCATCAACAAGACCATGATCCATGATTCTCTCCAGACTTACCACCTTCTACAATTCATTTTCCATGAATTACCTATCCTCTCGCTATAATCATTATACCACCTCTCAGTCACCTCAAACACACCTATTTATGTTCCATCATTTCCAAATGCATGCTATCATTTTTTAATGTTGAATTCACATGCTATGCGATGATTATGATACAAAAAAACCATCACTCTGTCATAATTAGATAATCTGAAAGATAAAATTCACATATTAAAAGAGGTAACACAAGTATTTTTCATCCATACCCACTTCATGAGTTCCTTGCTTCTGAAGTTGTGAATCTTAATCTGTTAGAAAGAATTCAAATTGTGCACCTAGCAAACTTTGTAGATAGGAGGAAATCAATGGCGTCACTGTTTTTAGTCAGGAATGAACCACAAGGAACAACATTACTGGACGAATTCCCTACCTGTAGAATGATGTTTTGAAAGTTCAGGCTACTTCGGTTATTTGAAAATCACTAGGGTCATAACTTTGTTGTAACGAGGGATTTTGCAGAGATGTTTGACAGGAAAAAAACTCAGGTGGGAGATGTCAAAATTACAATGATGAAAGAAACCCTAGAAACTATCACGCGTTTAAAGAACATAGGATAAAAATGGTTTAAAGCTCAAAGATTGAAAGGCAGAGAATGGACAATGTTTATGGACAAATCACAACAGGACCCAGACTAGACAAAAGGTGTACCAAGAGCATGGTTATTAGGCCCCTGGCGAGATGTGATTTTCTTCATACATAAGTACCTGACCTATGAAGATAGGTATAGTATTATATTTCTCTACCACATTTGTCTATTGCAACATGTGAAAGATAAAAAAAAGAGGGGAAATATGCGTTTTTATTTGTTAAAATCCTTACTAAAATGGCTATGGATGTTAGGAAGAACCCACCTAACAAAGACATATTTTTATATCACCATGCTTTGGAGAAATTAATTGTGTTTCATAAACTGGAGGAGCTAAACTAAACTTGGCAACAATTCTTGATAAGAAACAATTTTGAAAATAATGAATGAGTGTTGAAAAACCTTGTACAAAAAGAGAATATTACAAAAGAAGCGAAATCTGTGGATTCACAAATCCAACTAGATAAAAACGATGATATTGAGGAAAATATAGAGGTCGGTCCTGAATGATCTGAAAAGGAGGGCATTGAGAGTTCTGAGAAATTAAAGAAACCTGTGAAGTCTATGACAAAACCAACAAGTAAAAACAAGAAGAGAACAGGGGAAGAAGAAATTCATACCTCAGACAAAAATATATAAGTCCATAAGTAAATAAAAAGGGTAAGCAACAAATCTAGGAGGAAGACCCCGATATGTTGAGGAAATATCACCTACAAGAGTGAAATGTTTAAGGAAGTCAACCTCTAAGAATTTATTAAGAGGAGTTGAGAAGATTATCAAGCAAACAAAACAGTCCAAGGGAAAAGAGTCTAGTTCAACTCAGTTGATGAACAAACCCAGGACAAGAAGTCTTATGAGAATTCAGGAAACAAAAATTGGAACAAAGAAAATTGGGGAATAATAGATGTTAGAAGCAACACATGTTCTTAAAGAACTTCTTGATATAGAGAAAATTCCTTAGCAGAAATCCCTCCATGAAAACAAGGAAGAAATCAATCAGCTGAAAGAAACAATTTCTGAGCTTGAAAGTCTAAATAAGGTTATAAAAGAAGAAAATGAAAAGCTCAAAATACAAGGTGCTCTAATAAGAGAGAAATATCATAAGCTCAAAAAGAAATAAAAGGAAAAAAAGAAAGATGCAAAACTTAGAAATGAAGCATATCAGGAGACCATTCAAGAGAATGAAAAGATATCTAATCAGCTCAAGTAATATAGAGACAAGGAAGAGGCACCTTTAATGACTACTGCAACAAAATCAAGGAAGAAATAAAGAATAAGATCAAACCCCCAATTTTGAAATTTTGACCAGCGGCTTCGAAACCAAAATTGCGTGAGGGCATGCAATATCTTCAGTTAGGGGGAGATGTTGGGTGTCAATTTTGACCTTTTAATCCACTCTTTTACCTTTGCTTTTATGTGTTCACCTTGTACTTTTGTCCATTTTCACTTCCCTTGATGGCATAATGTGCATGAAATAAGGTATACGTTGTTATTTGAAAGAAAACTCTTAGTTTATCTTATAAATAGTGATTAAAAGTTATTTTTGCAATTTACTTCCTGAAAATAAGTTAATACAAGAATTAATTGTATTTTTGAGTGATTATCGGAATTGATGGTTCATGTACTCTCAGTATTAAGGAAAAATTCCACTTGGAGTTGTTTCATAGAAGCCCCGAGATGAAGAATTACATGTTTTTCTATCATTTTAGTGAACAGAGCCCAATGATCAACACTCGGTCAACATTGACATAATTATAGGAAATTCGTAGGCATTGCAGGGAAATCTGTAAACTGTTAAGAAAATATAACATTCAATGATAGAAATAAGGGAACAATTAGTCAACAACTCGAGGATTCATCTCAAAAAGATCGAATAAGATATTCTCCTTACGTTATAATGAATATCTAATCCATAATTCCTAAAGTTAATTAGACATAGGAAAACATTCAATTCTCTAAATGAATTTTATAAAGTAAAAGGGAGGGTATCTGTAGAGGTTGATAATGCAAATGTGAATACTACTATTTTCAAACATATTGTAATTTCTGAACTGTGTTTGAAATTAATATGACGGAGATTTATTTATTTCTGCATTAATCGTTTACTTGTTTTGAATTTTACCCAAGCAACACACCCCAGGAAGGCCCCCCTGGTATGTGTTGTGTTCTTTGTAAATTGTGTTGAATTATTTCTTGTTTCGTGATCACAAATCTTGTAGTGTGTTGCTGTAATCATTATACAAGGTTTTATTATATTTCGTGTAAACACATGTTCACTGTGTTTTTTTGTAATTTGATAAGTGTCTGTTCAATTATTTTAGGTACATATTCAAATTCCTGTAGATTAATAATTTCGTTTTAATTTGCAATCAAGTGAGGATTTCCTTTCTACATTATTTTATGGATCTTAATCTCTTTGAGTTTTGTGGATGAGTTGCTTTATATATAGACATTCAAAGTATTCAACTTGAATTGAACAAGCTTTTGTCTTTTGTGCCATACAAACAACTTCATAAAACATTCTCAAAGGAAACCAAAACTGTAATTTCTTGGGATGAACACTTTTCCAGTTGTTTAAGTTTGATTCAATTACCTTTAACTCATAAAAAAAAAAAAATTCTTTTATCACAATTTCGGTTAACTTAATGAAGTGAGTCCTGCAAGAGGCACATTTGTGAAAGTAATGATCTATTTGCAGTCTTAGTCTTTTCCATCTGATAGTTAAACCTTAACCAATTGATTGAATAATTTTACCATATGTTTGTGAGTCTGGAAAGTTCAATAGAAGTCTTTGGAGAAAGTTCAGAGTCAATTATGCACATATTGTGCCTGTGTCTCAGAAGTTTACCTACCCGGATTGATAATTAAATGTTGAGGAATCTAGACCATTAAGTTAGCCCAACAATGGCTTCAAGATTTGCAATATTTTTAAGTAATATTTGGTATATATATATATATATATATATATATATATATATATATATATATATATATATATATATATATATATATATATATANTTAGCCCAACAATGGCTTCAAGATTTGCAATATTTTTAAGTAATATTTGGTATATATATATATATATATATATATATATATATATATATATATATATATATATATATATATATAAACATTATTAAAAATATATCAATTCTTCAAAATTAAAAAAATAAAATAAAATTAGAATAAATAAATAAAATTACATTTATTCTTCATTAAAATTTGAAAGAAATTTTACAATGTAGACATTAAACTCATAAGAGTATTATAAATTTGAAAATAACATTATTAATATATCAACAATAAACTCGTTAAACTCATAAGATTATTTGAAATTCGAAAATAACATTATTAATATGTGAACAATAAATTCATAAGAGTGTTTGAAATTTGAAAGTAATATTATTAATCTATAAAGAAATCTAAGTAATCTCTTTTGGATAAATCAATTTTGGTTTTAATGGATGTTTTTTTTTTTTCACGCAGAAAAAATCAGTTTCACTGCTATTGTATTAAGAATCAAGTGAACCTTTCAAATACATATGGATCAATGAAGATGATGTTCTCTTTACAATTTGACAAAAGTCTATATCCTTTTCTATCCATGATCCTATTGTCTTCAATCTAGAAAATGCTTTCTAATACAAAATATGAGAAGTTCATATCACCACAATATCACTAACAACTAGATCTAGAATATCATATGTGTACTCCTATCTTTAGAACAAAAAGTATCTATCTGCATTGACTACAGATCCTTCTATATATTCCTTGAAAAAAGGCCATCCAATAGAACATTCCAGAGCTTTTGGGGAAAGTGAAACTGCTTCAGAGTTAAATTTCTTGTGCACATGCATATATTTGATTCCATCAAAAGTATCTTTTAATCTCCTAATTTTATCCTACCAGGCATTTAGATATATCGGATTCAGAATTTCTTTGTCATTTATCCAATCAATAGCCACTTTCAAGTTTCGAATCTCCAACCACCACCATCTTATTTACAGATAAACTAGATGCGAAGTGTAAGAGACCCCATAATACCATGATCTCTACTTTCATATTGTTTCCTTCACCACCATCAAAATGAACTATGAAGAAGTGATTTGAACTAATTTTAAGAAAAATACCAATACCACATAAACCTCCAACAATTGCACCATCAAAGAACCATATAGGAGTATAATCAAAATAGACTGGATTGAGAATGTATTCCATTTTTTCATTTTCACAGGCCTCTATGAATTCTTTAAATGAAAGAAGGATTTTAGTGACAATTTGGGAATCCTGCCTGGGCCAATTCTCATATAATATTTTATTCCTGTACTTCCAAATGCCCCATAACACTAGAAAAGGAACATGTCGCAACTTTGGATATGTAGTGAACCATTGTAATATATTATCTTCTAAAGAAGAGCAACTCCAAGCTTCCAGAATCTTCAGCTAAATTAGGATATCTTTCCAAATATATTGTGAAACCTCACAATGCACAAAGAGGTGAGAGGTCGTATCTCCATCTCTGAGACAAATACTACAAGATGAAGGCCCAATGATGCAGGCCACACCCGCAGGCACGTCCGCTCACATAATCTTCTCCTTTACCATGGCCCAAAGAACTCCAAGGCTCTTCTATTTCCCTATCGAGAAATCTGCACCCACAGAACTCTTCGCTCAATCCCCTCGTTTCAACCGGGAGATCGGACTTCACGGTATCACAAGGTCAATGGATGAGCGTTGGATTCTCAAACCCCGAACCCCGACACAAGTCAACGCTGACCTTTTCCTGTCCTATTGGGATTTTCCCTATCGCGATTTCGCCACTCGCGATGTCAAACAACTTGTATCCCTGACTCCCGATGCCCGATACGCTGAAACTCCGATGCATGTGTGGGTTGACTATTCAATGGTCCCGTCACCTCGTCGGGATTTCAGATTTTGCGGGATCACAAATCCTAATGTCAATGTTTTGGGACTTTACTTTCCCTGAACTCTGAAATGGTGTTCCACTAGTCCACCTCACCGACTCCTGTGGCCCCCACACTGTTTCTTTAGCCTGTTGAGATATCACGTATCACAATATCGCAATTCCTGCTGCTATGTTCACGTGAATTCACTCTGCGAAACCCCAATACACGATTCCACGTGTATATTTGATGACCCTTGTGGCTCGGATCAATGGCTCTGCCCCTCCTGAGCTTTAAATCTCTCGGGAATACCTGCAGTTTCTCTCCTACACCTTCTCTAGATATAACAACTCATGGAAATTCATGGATTATCCTCAGAGAATACCGTCCATCCGTCCTACCCTGGCGATCCTTATAAATAACCAAGTGTTCCTCCATGGAACTTGTCCAACTGCACATGACTTGTGACGCTTCCTTACGAACTTCGAGTCACAACTTCGCTGCGCTTCCCTTCAATGGGTTTGAAGGCCTTACCCCTCCTAAGCTTTTCAATGACCTTCAAGTCCTTTAGAAAAACGCTTGCATGCACTCCTTGTGGCAAACCTTCAACCACGTCTAAGTGTTGAAGTCCCTTGACTCTACGCACCCCTGCAGCATCAGTCCTTCGATACTTCACTCAGGTTCACAATACCGAGACTTTTACCCGCCCTGCGCACTCCTTGCATGGCTCCTGTGCCTGTATGCACTTCTGGGATGAATGAGAACAAAAGATATCTCTACCTAAACCCTCTGTCAACGCACTCCTTGCGGACACTTCAACTGCACTCCTTGCAAGAATTCTCTGGCTCAAATAGAGAAACAATTGAAACTCATTCCTTCTTCCTCTCAGACTTCAATTCAAACATGAAATCATATACACAGCATATAAATGCAAATGTATAACAGGAAGAAAACATTCATGAGCATATCAACATCAATTCACAGAGAACAGACACAAAACCATGAATTTGAACCAACTCTTCTATTAATTCAAATATCTGTACATGGGTGTTCTTACATAGCTCTCTGCATGCTCTTGCTCCAATGCTTCTAACTAATGATACAATACACAATGAGGGTGTCTATATCTCGTTTCCCTCTTGCGCTCTACAACTGTCTAATCTAGAATTTAATTCTACCTACCTGCATTAACCCCTATAAATGCCTTCTACCTACTAAGGATGAGAGCAATCCGCTCAAGGTCCATTTACAATATACAAGTGCGCTTTTTCTTAATGGCTCATTTAAGATTTGCGCAATAACTTCAAGGCAATTTCAAAACTTGTGATGGCACTTGTCCAACTGTCCATTATCTTCCACGCTGGCTTGCTTGATGTGGGAGATGCTCTTGCATCATACTCCCTTGCTTGAAAACTTTCATGGGCTCCTGTCCATGAACTCCTGTACGGTATGTCCATGCTTCTGTATCTCGGCTTCAGTCTCCCAACTAGCATCTTCAACTGGATGGTTTTTCCACTTGACCAGATACTCGAAGTATTGCTTTCGCCTGGACCTCTTTCTCACTCTCTTGTATAGTATGCACTCCATTTGTGGCTTATCTGCAACTGGCATCTGTTTCTTCCACTGGATCACTGGCTCCTCACCTCCAGTCCCTGTTTATTCAAATCTATATGGGTACAAATCCGAGATATTGAATATCGAAGAAATTTTGATCCCATCGGGTAATTCAATCTCATAAGCATTCGTCCCAATTTTCTTCAAGACCCTACATGGCCCGATTTTCTTCATCTTCAGTTTGTTGTATGTTCCCCTCGGGAACCTTTCTTTCCTCAAATGTGCCAGAACCAGATCACCAACCTCAAATTGAAGTTGTCTTCTATGCTGATTGGCTCTGCGTTTATACTCCTGACTTGAATCCAACAGTCGTTGCTTCACCTGGCTGTGAAGTTCTCTCATTGCTTCTGCGAATTCTTCTCCACTAGTGCTCCTAGTCGCAGTCTGTTCTGAATCCCTCAGTTCAGAAACTCCTCTTGGCTGCATGCCATATACAACCTGAAATGGACTCTGCCCCGTGCTCCGATTCACTGAGTTGTTGTATGCAAATTCTTCCTGTGGTAATATATTGTCCCACTGGCTGTGGTGCTCTGTCACCAAGCTTCTCAGCAAGTTTCCCAGACTTCTGTTCACCACTTCTGTCTGCCCATCCATCTGCGGATGATACGCTGAACTAAACAACAAGTTAGTTCCCAGCTTCTTCCATAAGGTCCTCCAAAAATGCCCTATGAATTTGATGTCTCTATCCGAAACTATACTCTTTGGAAACCCATGAAGTCGAATGACCTCTTTGAAAAACAGGTTTGCGATGTGAGTCGCGTCACTAGTCTTCTAACATGGAATGAGTGTGCCATCTTGAAAAATCTATCCACCACCACAAAGATTGAATCAACACCTCTTTGTGTTCTCGGCAACCCCAATACAAATTCCATGCTAATCGCATCCCACAGCCTTTCTGGTATGGGCAATGGTTGATATAATCATGCATTCTTCTTCCTTCCCTTCGAATGCTGGCAAATTATGCATCTGTGCACAAATATCTTGACATCTGCTCGCATTCCTGGCCAATAATATGACTCATTCAACTTCGCGAATGTTTTGTCATGACCAAAGTGCCTTTCCAATCCTCCACTGTGTTTCTCCTTCAACAAGTTCTCCCTCATGGAGAATTTCGGAATACACAGTTGATTGCCTCTGAACAACAATCCTTCCTGGATCATATAGTCTATCCAAGGGCTTCTGTCTCTGAGAACTGGATTCTCAGCTGCTTCATACGCCTCTCCAAAATCTTGATCATCTGCGTACATGTCCCTGAGGTCCTCAAAACCCAACGTTTTGACTCGGAACTCTTGCAACAACAAACACTTCCTGCTCAAAGCATCAGCCACTTTGTTAGCAGTACCAAAAATATGTTTTATCACAAAAGTGAAATTTTGCATATACTCAACCCATTTGACATGTTTCTGATTTAACTTCTCCTATTGAGTCACAAACTGCAATGCATGATTGTCACTGTACAAGACAAATTCTTTCGGTATCAAGTAATGCCTCCATTTCTTCAATGCTTGTATGATAGCATAAAACTCCTTGTCGTAAGCGGAGTATTTTAATTTCACTTCATTCAACTTCTCACTGAAATATGCTATTGGCCCGTCTTCTTGACTCAAGACTGCCCCGATTTCAAACCCACTTGCATTGCATTTCACCTGAAATGTCTTCTAGAAATCCGGCAACACCAAAACTGGTTGTTCCGTAATCTTTCTCTTCAATAGGTTAAAGCTCTTCTCAGCTTCTACTGTCCAGTGAAAAGAATTATGTCTTTTCTTCACTGTATCCATCGTTGTTGCGCTAATTCCACTGAAATTCCTGATGAACTTTCGGTATAAACTATCCAATCCGTGAAACCTTCTCACCTCAAATACATTCCTCGGTGATGGCCAATTCTTGATTACCTCCACCTTATCTGGATCCATCCTCAACTCATTTGCTGAAATAAAAAACCCCAAGTAAATGAGCTCTGTCTTCATGAATGAGGACTTCTTCATATTTATCAACAACTTATCCTGCTGTAGTTTTTGCATCACTGTAGCCAAATGCTCCAGATGCTCTGCCACTGATTTACTGTAAACCAGTATGTCATCCAAATACACAATGACAAATTTTCCGATGAAATCCCTCAAGACTTTGTTCATCAACCTCATGAAGGTACTTGGCACATTTGTTAAGCCAAACTACATAACAAGCCATTCATACAACCCTTCGTTTGTTTTGAATGCTGTATTCCATTCATCACCTTCTCTCATGCGAATCTGGTGATATCTGCTCTTCAAATCAATCTTTGAAAAGTACTTTGCTCCACTCAAGCAATCCATCAGATCATCCATCCTCGACAATGTAAATCTGTACCTGATGGTTATCTTATTTATCGCCCTCGAGTTAGTACACATCCTCTAGTCTCCATATTTCTTTGGATTGAGTACTGTTGGAACAACACATGGACTCAAGCTTTCCCTGACCAATCCTTTGTCCAATAGCTATGGGAATTTATTCTTAACCTCTTCATTCTCTTGCGACATCAATCTGTACGTGACTTTGTTTGGAAAACTGGCTCCTGGTATGAGATCAATATGATGATTCACACTCCTGATCGGTGGCAACAAACGAGGTAATTCGTCCACTACAATATCAACGAACTCTTCCAACAGTTCCTGAATTTCTTCTGGTAAATCATCCACTCTTGTGCTAGTCAGAACAATCTTCGATTTTCTAACCACAAAGAACTTTGGGTCCTCCTTCTTCTTAACCTCTGTAAGAAGTTCCTCCCCACTCATGAGAAGTACATTGTTGCTTACTTCCGGCTTCACCTCCTTATCCTTAATTGGAAGCAACATGTGTGACCTCCCATTCTTCTCCAGGGTGTATGTGTTCATTCGCCCATCATGAATCACATTCCTGTCATATTGCCATGGTCTACCCAACAATAGATGACAAACATCCATATGAATGACATCACATAAAATCTTATCATTATATCCTTCTATCTTGAATTCAACCAAGCATTGTTCAGTGACAGTTACCTGGTGTCCTTTCTGTAGCCACGAAACTCTGTATGGGCTTGGATGATCAGTCGTCTCTAGCTCCATCTTTTCTACCATCTCTGTATATACGAGATTATCCATGCTACCACTATCCACGATGACCTTGCATACCCTGTCCTTGGTCTTGCAAGCAGTCTGAAAAATTCTGGTCCTTTGGACTGAACTCTCCACCTCCTTCTCTGGTGTCAAAAGGAATTTTCGCATCATGAGCGATCTTCCTCCTTCAGCGTCTTTGGCCTCAACATCCCACCTCTGCGCTTCGGTGATGTGAGATTATCCAATGTCCTTCTTTTTCTCTCGACAGTCGTAAGACTTGTGCCCATTCTTCCCACATGTGAAGCATGTAATTACTCCACCTCTTCCTCTTCCTCTGCCTCTTGTACGAGGAAAAGTATTGTTGTCAGCATAATGTCCTCTCTGCTCATTATGCTGTCCTTTCTATTCAACATATTTCCCACGCTGTGAACTTCCACCTCTCTCTGTGCGAGTCTGAGGTTTCTTCCAGTCTTCCTTGGGATTTTGGTATTTTTCCTGGGCAACTGATTTGCCTCTGGGTTGATTTCTGCCTCGGCCCCTCTGACTCTGCTTTTGGCTCAGCTTCTCCTCTGCTTTCAGAGCCATCTGATAAGCATATTCCACCGTCCGAATGGTTACCATGCTCATCTCATCCTGGATATCATATCTCAGGCCATTCATATATCTGGAAAGCTTCTCATCATCGCTCTCCTGATGACCTGCCCTGATGTTCAGTCTGTAGAATTCCTCAGTGTATTCTTTCACCATCATCAACTTCTGTCTTAGGTTCTGGATCCTCCTGAACAGAGTAATTTGATAGTCTCTAGGGATGAATTTCGCCTCCATCTTTGTGATCATTCTGTCCCATCTTTTGATCTTCCTCTTTCCCTTGCAGCGTCTGTCAGCTTGTAGCTCATCCCACCACAATGCTGCATGTCCTTTCAATCTCGTGACAACATGCTTGACTTTCTTGTCCTCTTCGAAATCTTCGTAGTCAAAGTATGTGTCTAGAGCTCTAATCCAGTCTAGAATCTCCTCTGCATCCAAGTTTCCCTCGTAAACTAGAATGTCCATCTTTGCTCTTGCACCCATCCTTGCAATAGCTCTGATCAAACGCTCATTTGATGCACCTTCAGCTGCAACTTCTTCTTCACGTTCAGCCTCAATCTCACTTTCAGAATCACTAAGATCCCCAACACTGGCTGTACGTCTTTGCGCTGTGTCCATGTCATCGAGTCTAGCTCAAAGATCACGCATTTGTCTCTCTATGGATGGATCTGCCATCTGCCTGCCTCTTCTTCACGACATCTCCCTATCTTCTGGATCGGGTGACTGTCTATCTCTCCTTGGCGTCATGGTGAATTCTCTTCTTCTCTGCTACAGAAAGAAAAAAATCTTTTTGTGCTCTGATACCACTTGATGCAGGCCGCACCTGCAGGCACGTCCACTCACAGGATCTTCTCCTTTACCATGGCTCGAAGAACTCCAAGGCTCTTCTATTTCCCTATCAGGAAATCTGCACCGGAAGAACTCTTCGCTCAATCCCCTCATTTCAACCGGGAGATTGGACTTCGCGGTATCACGAGGTCAATGGCCGAGCGTTGGATTCTCAAACCCCGAACCCCGACACAAGTCAACACTAACCTTTTCCTGTCCTATCGGGATTTTCCCTATCGCGATTTCGCCACTCGTGATGTCAAACAACTTGTATCCTCGACTCCCAATGCCCGATATGCCGAAACTCCGAAGCATGCGTGGGTTGACTATTCAACGGTCTCGTCACCTCGTCGAGATTTGGGATTTTGCGGGGTCGTGAATCCTAATGTCAATGTTTCAGGACTTTAATTTCCCCGAACTCCGAAACGATGTGCCACCAGTCCACCTCACTGACTCCTGTGGCCCCCACACTGTTCCTTTAGCCTGTCAGGATATCGCGTATCGCAATATCATGATTCCTACTGCTATGGTCACGCGACTTCAATCTATGAAACCCCGATACACAATTCCATGTGTAGATCCGACGGCCCTTGTGGCTCGGATCAATGACTCTGCCCCTCCTGAGCTTGAAACCTCTCGGGAATACCTGCAGTTTCTCTCCTGCACCTTCTCGAGATATAACGGCTCACGAAAATTCGTGGATTCTCCTCAGAGAATACCATCCGTCCGTCCTTCCTTGGTGATCGTTAGAAATAACTAAGTGTTCCTCCACGGAACTTGTCCAACTGCACACGACTTGCGATGCTTGCTTACAAACTTTGAGTCGCAACTTCCTTGCGCTTCCTTTCAATGGGTTTGAAGGCCTTACCACTCCTGAGCTTTTCCACGACCTTCAAGTCCTTCAGAAAAACTCTTGCACACACTCCTTGTGACAAACCTTCAACCACGTCTAAGTGTTGAAGTCCCTCGACTCTACGCACCCCTACAACAACAGTCCTTCGATACTTCACTCAGGTTCGAAATCCTGAGACTTTTACCCGGCCTGCACACTCCTTGCACGGCTCCTGTGCCTGTATGCACTTCTGGGATGAATGAGAACAAAATCTATCTCTACCTGAACCCTCTGTCAACGCACTCCTTGCAGACACTTCAACTGCACTCCTTGCAGGAATTCTCTGGCTCAAATAGAGAAACAATTGAAACTCATTCCTTCTTCCTCTCAGACTTCAATTCAAACATGAAATCATATACACAACATA
>ML846083.1:11453-25889 GCA_009831015.1 Picea engelmannii | reverse complement strand
TTAAGCCAAACGACATAACAAGCCATTCATACAACCCTTCGTTTGTTTTGAATGCTGTCTTCCATTCATCACCTTCTCTCATGCGAATCTGGTGATATCCGCTCTTCAAATCAATCTTTGAAAAGTACTTTTCTCCACTCAAGCAATCCATGAGATAATCCATCCTTGGCAATGGAAATATGTACCTGATGGTTATCTTATTTATCGCCCTCGAGTCAGTACACATCCTCCAGCCTCCGTCTTTCTTTGGACCGAGTATTATTGGAAAAACACATGGACTCAAGCTCTCCCTGACCAATCCTTTGTCCAATAGCTCCTGGACTTGCTTCTTAACCTCTTCATTCTCTTGCAGCGTCAGTCTGTACGCGGCTTTATTTGGCAAACTGGCTCCTGGTATGAGATCAATATGATGACTCACACTCCTGATCGGTGGCAACGAATGAGGTAATTCCTCCACTACAATATCAACGAACTCTTCCAACAGTTCCTGAATTTCTTCTGGTAAATCATCCACTCTTGTGCTAGTCAGAACAATCTTCGTTTTTCTGACCACAAAGAACTGTGGGTCCTCCTTCTTCTTAACCTCCGTAAGAAGTTCCTTCCCACTCATGAGAAGTACAGTGTTGCTTACTTCCGGATTCACCTCCTTATCCTTAATTGGAAGCAACATGTGTGTCCTCCCATTCTTCTCCAGGGTGTATGTGTTCATTCACCCATCATGAATCACATTCCTGTCATATTGCCATGGTCTACCCAACAATAGATTACAAACATCCATAGGAATGACATCACATAAAATCTTATCATTATATCCTCCTATCTTGAATTCAACCAAGTATTGTTTACTGACAGTTACCTGGTGTCCTTTCTGTAGCCACGAAACTCTGTATGGGCTTGGGTGATCAGTCATCTCCAGCTCCAGCTTCTCTACCATATTTGTAGATACGAGATTATCCACGCTACCACTATCCACGATGACCTTGCATACCCTATCCTTGGTCTTGCAAGCAGTCCCAAAAAGTCTGGTCCTTTGGACTGAACTCTCTACCTCCTTCTCTGGTGTCAAAAAGACTTTTCGCATCATGAGCGATCTTCCGCCTTCAGCGTCTTCGACCTCAACATCCCGCCTATGCGCTTTGGTGATGTGAGCTTCTCCAATGTCCTTCTTTTTCTCTGGACACTCGTAAGACTTGTGCCCATTCTTTCCACATGTGAAGCATGTAATTACTCCACCTCTTCCTCTTCCTCTACCTCTAGTACGAGGAAAAGTATTGTTGTCAGCATAATCTCCTCTCTACTCATTATGCTGTCCTTTCTGTTCAACATATTGTCCACGCTCTAAACTTCCACCTCTCTGTGTGAGTCTGAGGTTTCTTCCAGTCTTCCTTGTGCTTCTGGTATTTTTCCTGGGCAACTGATTTGCCTCTGGGCTGACTTCTGCCTCGGCCCCTCTGACTCTGCTTTCGGCTCAACTTCTCCTCTTCTTTCAGAGCCATCTGATAAGCATCTTCCACCTTCCGGATGGTTACCATGCTCATCTCATCCTGGATATCATATCTCAGGCCATTCATATATCTGGAAACCTTATCATCATCGCTCTCCTGATGACCTGCCTTGATGTTCTGTCTATATAATTCCTCAGTGTATTCTTTCACCATCATTAGCTTCTATCTCAGGTTCTGCATCCTCCTTAACAGAGTAATTTGATAGTCTCTAGTGATGAATTTCGCCTTCATCTTCACAATCATTCTGTCCCAGCTTTTGGTCTTCTTCTTTCCCTTGCAGTGTCTTTCATCTTGTGGCTCATCCCACCACAATGATGCATGTCATTTCAATCTCGTGACAACATGCTTGACTTTATTGTCCTCTTCGACATATTCATAGTCTAAGTATGTGTCTATATCTCTAATCCAGTCTAGAATCTCCTCTGCATCCAAGTTTCCCTCGTAAACTGGAATGTCCATCTTTGCTCTTACACCCATCCTTGCAATAGCTCTGATCAAATGCTCGTTTGATGCATCTTCGGCTGCAACTTCTTCTTCACGTTCAGCCTCAATCTCGCTTTTGGAATCACTAAAATCCCCAACACTACCTGTACCTCTTTGCGCCGTGTCCATGTCTTCGAGTCTAGCTCAGAGATCACGCATTTGTATCTCTATGGCTGGATCTACCATCTGCTTGCCTCTTCTTCGCGACATCTCCCTATCCTCTGGATCGGGTGACTATCTATCTCTCCTTGGCAGCATGGTGAATTCTCTTCTTCTCTGCTACAGAAAGCAAAGAATCTTTCTGTTCTTTGATACCACTTGATGCA
Source organism: Picea engelmannii (assembly GCA_009831015.1). Lineage (NCBI taxonomy): Eukaryota > Viridiplantae > Streptophyta > Pinopsida > Pinales > Pinaceae > Picea > Picea engelmannii. The sequence goes on along the minus strand of ML846083.1, from coordinate 23,575 downwards.
GGCCGCACCCATAGGCACATCCACTCACATGATCTTCTCCTTTACCATGGCCCGAAGAACTCCAAGGCTCTTCTATTTCCCTATCGAGAAATCTGCACCCACAGATATCTTCGCTCAATCCCCTCATTTCAAGTAGGAGATCAGACTTCGCGGTATCACGAGGTCAATGGTTGAGCATTGGATTATCAAACCCCGAACCCCGACACAAGTCAACGCTGACCTTTTCCTGTCCTATCAATATTTTCCCTATCGCGATTTCGCCACTCGCGATGTCAAACAACTTGTGTCCCCGACTCCTGATGCCCGATACGTCGAAACTCCGATGCATGTGCGGGTTGACTATTCAATTGTCCCGTCACCTCGTTGGGATTTTGGATTTCACGGGATCACAAATCCTAATGTCAATGTTTCGGGACTTTACTTTCCCCAAACTATGAAACGATGTTCCACTAGTCCACCTCATCGACTCCTGTGGCCCCCACACTGTTTCTTTATCCTGTCGGGATATCGCGTATCACAATATCACGATTCCTGCTGCCATGTTCATAGGACTTCACTCTGTGAAACCCCAATACACGATTCCACGTGTAGATCCGACGACCTCTCGGGAATACCTACAGTTTCTCTCCTACACCTTCTCGAGATCTAACGACTCACGAAAATTCATGGATTCTCCTCAGAGAATACCGTCCATCCGTCCTTCTCTGGCGATCCTTATAAATAACCAAGTGTTCCTCCATGGAACTTGTCCAACTGCACACGACTTGTGACGCTTGCTTACGAACTTTGAGTCGCAACTTCCCTGTGCTTCCCTTCAATGGGTTTGAAGGCCTTACCCCTCCTAAGCTTTTCAACGACCTTCAAGTCCTTCATAAAAACTCTTGCACGCACTCCTTGCGGCAAACCTTCAACCACGTATAAGTGTTGAAGTCCCTCGACTCTACGCACCCCTACAACAACAGTCCTTCGATACTTCACTCAGGTTCGCAATACTGAGACTTTTACCCGGCCTGCGCAGTCCTTGCATGGCTCTTGTGCCTGTATGCACTTCTAGAATGAATGAGAACAAAAGATATCTCTACCTGAACCCTCTGTCAACGCACTCCTTGCAGACACTTCAACTGCACTCCTTGCAGGAATTCTCTGGCTCAAATAGAGAAACAATTGAAACTCATTCCTTCTTCATCTCAAACTTCAATTCAAACATGAAATCATATACACAGCATATAAATGCAAATGTATAACAGGAAGCAAACATTCATGAGCATATCAACATCAATTCACAGAGAACAGACACAAAACCATGAATTTGAACCAACTCTTCTATTAATTCAAATATCTGTACATGGGTGTTCTTACATAGCTCTCTGCATGTTGTTGCTCCAATTCTTCTAACTAATGATACAATATACAATGAGGGTGTCTATATCATGTTTCCCTCTTGCGCTCTACAACTGTCTAATCTAGAATTTAATTCTACCTACCTTCATTAACCCCTATAAATGCCTTCTACCTACTAAGGATGAGAGCAATCCACTCAAGGTCCATTTACAATATACAAGTGCGCTTTTTCTTAATGGCTCATTTAAGATTCGCACAACAACTTCAAGGCAATTTCAAAACTTGTGCTAGCGCTTGTCCAACTGTCCATTATCTTCTGCGCTGGCTCGCTTGATGTGGGAGATGCTCTTGCATCATACTCCCTTGCTTGAAAACTTTCATGGGCTCCTGTCCATGAACTCCTGTACGGTATGTCCATGCTTTTGTATCTCAGCTTCAGTCTCCCAGCTGGCATCTTCAACTGGATGGTTTTTCCACTTGACCAGATACTCGAAGTATACTCGAAGTATTGCTTTCGCCTGGTTCTCTTGGTCACTCTCTTGTCTAGTATGCACTCCATCTACGACTTATCTGCAACTGGCATCTGTTTCGTCCACTGGATCACTGGCTTCTCACCTCCAGTCCCTGTTTCTTCAGCTCTATATGGGTACAAATCCAAGATATTGAATATCGAAGAAATTTCGATCCCATCGGGTAATTCAATCTCATAAGCATTCGTCCCAATTTTCTTCAAGACCCTACATGGCACAATTTTCTTCATCTTCAGTTTGTTGTATGTTCCCCTCGGGAACCTTTCTTTCCTCAAATGTGCCAGAACCAGATCACCAACCTGAAATTGAAGTTGTATTCTATGCTGATCGGCTCTGCGTTTATACTCCTGACTTGAATCCAGTAGTCGTTGCTTCACTTGGCTGTGAAGTTCTCTCATTGCTTCTGTGAATTCTTCTGCACTAGTGCTCCTAGTCGCAGTCTATTCTGAATCCCTTAGTTCAGAAACTCCTCTTGGCTGCATGCCATATACAACCTGAAATGGACTCTACCCTGTGCTCCGATTCACTGAGTCGTTGTATGCAAATTCTGCCTGTGGTAATATATTGTCCCACTGGCTGTGGTGCTCTGTCACCAAGCTTCTCAGCAAGTCTCCCAGACTTCTGTTCACCACTTCTGTCTGCCCATCCATCTGCGGATGATACACTGAACTAAACAACAAGTTAGTTCCCAGCTTCTTCCATAAGGTCCTCCAAAAATGCCCTATGAATTTGATGTCTCTATCCGAAACTATACTCTTCGGCAACCCATGAAGTCGAATGACCTCTTTGAAAAACAGGTTCGCGATGTGAGTCGCGTCACTAGTCTTCTGACATGGAATGAAGTGTGCCATCTTGAAAAATATATCCACCACCACAAAGATTAAATCAACACCTCTTTGTGTTCTCGGCAACCCCAATACAAATTCCATGCTAATCGCATCCCACGACCTTTCTGGTATGGGCAATGGTTGATAGAATCCTACATTCTTCTTCCTTCCCTTCGAATGCTGGAAAATTTTGCATTTGTGCACAAATATCTTGACATCTGCTCGCATTCCCCACCAATAATATGACTCATTCAACTTCGCGAATGTTTTGTCGTGACCAAAGTGCCTTGCCAATCCTCCACTGTGTTTCTCCTTCAGCAAGTTCTCCCTCATGGAGCATTTCAGAATACACAGTTGATTGCCTCTGAACAATAATCCTTCCTAGATCATATAGTCTATCTAAGGGCTTCTGTCTCTGAGAACTAGATTCTCAGCTGCTTCATACGCCTCTCCAAAATATTTATCATCTGCGTACATGTCCCTGAGATCCTCAAAACCCAACGTTTTGACTCGGAACTCTTGCAACAACAAACACTTCCTGCTCAAAGCATCAACCACTTTGTTAGCAGTACCAGAAATATGTTTTATCACAAAAGTGAAATTTTGCATATACTCAACCCATTTGACATGTTTCTGATTCAACTTCTCCTATTGAGTCACAAACTGCAGTGCATGATTGTCACTGTACAAGACAATTTCTTTCGGTATCAAGTAATGCCTCCATTTCTTCAATGCTTGTATGATAGCATAAAACTCCTTGTCGTAAGTGGAGTATTTTAATTTCACTTCATTCAGCTTCTCGCTGAAATATGCTATCGACCTGTCTTCTTGACTCAAGACTGCCCCGATTGCAAACCCACTTGCATTACATTTCACCTGAAATGTCTTCTGGAAATCTGGCAACACTAAAACTGGTTGTTCCGTAATCTTCCTCTTCAATAGGTTAAACATCTTCTCAGCTTCTGTTGTCCAGTGAAAAGCCTTATGTCTTTTCTTCACTGTATCCATCATTGCTTCACTAATTCCACTGAAATTCCTAATGAACTTTCGGTAGAAACTAGCCAATCAGTGAAAACTTCTCACCTCAAATACATTCCTCGGTGATGGCCAATTCTTGATTACCTCCACCTTATCTGGATCCATCCTCAACTCATTTTCCGAAATAACAAACCCCAAGTAAATGAGCTCTGTCTTCATGAATGAGGACTTCTTCATATTTATCAACAACTTCTCCTACTATAGTTTCTGCATCACTGTAGCCAAATGCTCCAGATGCTCTGCCACTGATTTACTGTAAACCAGTATGTCATCCAAATACACAATGACAAATTTTCCGATGAAATCCCTCAGGACTTCGTTCATCAACCTCATGAAGGTACTTGGCACATTTGTTAATCCAAACTACATAACAAGCCATTCATACAACCCTTCGTTTGTTTTGAATGCTGTATTCTATTCATCACCTTCTCTCATGCGAATCTGGTGATATCCGCTCTTCAAATCAATCTTTGAAAAGTACTTTGCTCCACTCAAGCAATCCATCAGATCATCCATCCTCGGCAATGGAAATCTGTACCTGATGGTTATCTTATTTTTCTCCCTCAAGTTAGTACACATCCTCTAGCCTCCATCTTTCTTTGGACTGAGTATTGTTGGAACAACACATGGACTCAAGCTCTCCCTGACCAATCCTTTGTCCAATAGCTCCTGGAATTGATTCTTAACCTCTTCATTCTCTTGCGGCATCAATCTGTACGTGACTTTGTTTGGAAAACTGGCTCCTGGTATGAGATCAATACGATGACTCACACTCCTGATTGGTGGCAACGAATGAGGTAATTCGTCCACTACAATATCAGCGAACTCTTCCAGCAGTTCCTGAATTTCTTCTGGTAAATCATCCACTCTTGTGCTAGTCAGAACAATCTTCGATTTTCTGACCAAAAAGAACTGTGGGTCCTCCTTCTTCTTAACCTCCATAAGAAGTTCCTTCCCACTCATGAGAAGTGCATTGTTGCTTACTTCTAGCTTCACCTCCTTATCCTTAATTGGAAGCAACATGTGTGTCCTCCCATTCATCTCTAGGGTGTATGTGTTCATTCGCCCATCATGAATCACATTCCTGTCATATTCCTATGGTCTACCCAGCAATAGATGACAAACATCCATAGGAATGACATCACATAAAATCTTATCATTATATCCTCCTATCTTGAATTCAACTAAGCATTGTTTAGTGACAGTTACCTGGTGTCCTTTCTGTAGCCACGAAACTCTGTATGGGCTTGGATGATCAGTCCTCTCTAGCTCCAGCTTTTCTACCATCTCTGTAGATACGAGATTATCCATGCTACCACTATCCACGATGACCTTGCATACCCCGTCCTTGGTCTTGCAAGCAGTCTGAAAAATTCTAGTCCTTTGGACTGAACTCTCCACCTCCTTCACTAGTGTCAAAAGGACTTTTCGCATCATGAGCGATCTTCTGCCTTCAACGTCTTTGGCCTCAACATCCTGCCTCTAGGCTTCGGTGATGTGAGCTTCTCCGATGTCCTTCTTTTTGACTAGACACTCGTAAGACTTGTGCCCATTATTTCCACATGTGAAGCATGTAATTTCTCCACCTCTTCCTCTTCCTCTGCCTCTTGTACGAGTAAAAGTATTGTTGTCAACATAATCTCCTCTCTGCTCATTATGCTGTCCTTTCTGTTGAACATATTTCCCACGCTGTGAACTTCCACCTCTCTCTATGTGAGTTTGAGGTTTCTTCCAGTCTTCCTTGGGCTTTTGGTATTTTTCCTGGGCAACTGATTTTCCTCTGGGTCGATTTTTGCCTCGGCCCCTCTGACTCTACTTTCGGCTCAGCTTCTCCTCTGCTTTCAGAGCCATCTGATAAGCATCTTCCACCGTCCGGATGGTTACCATGCTCATCTCATCCTAGATATCATATCTCAGGCCATTCATATATCTGGAAACCTTCTCATCATCACTCTCCCGATGACCTGCCCTGATGTTCAGTCTGTAGAATTCCTCAGTGTATTCTTTGACCGTCATCAAATTCTGTCTTAGGTTCTGCATCCTCCTGAATAGAGTAATTTGATAGTCTCTAGGGATGAATTTTGCCTTCATCTTTGTGATCATTCTGTCCCAACTTTTGATCTTTCGCTTGCCCTTGTAGCGTCTGTCAGCTTGTAGCTCATCCCACCACAATGCTGCATGTCCTTTCAATCTCGTGACAACATGCTTGACTTTCTTGTCCTCTTCGACATCTTCATAGTCGAAGTATGTGTCAAGAGCTCTAATCCAGTCTAGAATCTCCTCTGCATCCAATTTTCCCTCATAAACTAGAATGTCCATCTTTTCTCTTGCACCCATCCTTGCAATAGCTATGATCAAACGCTCGTTTGATGCATCTTCGGCTGCAACTTCTTCTTCACGTTCAACCTCAATCTCACTTTCAGAATCACTAAGATCCCCAGCACTGGCTGTACGTCTTTGCGCTGTGTCCATGTCTTCGAGTCTAGCTCAGAGATCATGCATTTGTCTCTCTATGGCTGGATATGCCATCTGCCTGCCTCTTCTTCACGACATCTCCCTATCCTCTGGATCGGGTGACTATCTATCTCTCCTTGGCGGCATGGTGAATTCTCTTCTTCTCTGCTAGAAAGCAAAGAATATTTCTGTACTCTGATACAAATTGATGCAGGCCGCACCCACAGGCACGTCCGCTCAGAGGATCTTCTCCTTTACCACGGCTCAAAGAACTCCAAGGCTCTTCTATTTTCCTATCGGGAAATCTGCACTGACAGAACTCTTCGCTCAATCCCCTCGTTTCAACCGGGAGATCGGACTTCGCGGTATCACGAGGTCAATGGCCAAGCGTTGGATTCTCAAACCCCGAACCTCGACACAAGTCAACGCTGACCTTTTCTTGTCCTATCGGGATTTTCCCTATCGTGATTTCGCCACTCGCGATGTCAAACAACTTGTATCTTCGACTCCCGATGCCCGATACGCCGAAACTCCGATGCATGCGCGGGTTGACTATTCAACGGTCCCGTCACCTCGTCGAGATTTTGGATTTTGCGGGATCGTGAATCCTAATGTCAATGTTTCAGGACTTTACTTTCCCTGAACTCTGAAACGGTGTCCCACCAGTCCACCTCATCGACTCCTGTGGCCCCCACATTGTTCCTTTAGCCTGTCGGGATATCGATTATCGCAATATGATGATGCCTACTCCTATGTTCATGGGACTTCACGCTGTGAAACCCTGATACACGATTCCACGTGTAGATCCAATGACCCTTGTGGCTTGGATCAACGACTCTGCCCCTCCTGAGCTTGAAGCCTCTCGGGAATACCTGCAGTTCTCTCCTGCACCTTTTCGAGATCTAACGGCTCACGAAAATTCATGGATTCTCCTCAGAGAATACCGTCCATCCTTCCTTCCATGGAGATCGTTACAAATAACCAAGTGTTCCTCCATGAAACTTGTCCAATTGCACATGACTTGCGACGCTTGCTTACGAAATTTGAGTCGCAACTTCCTTGCACTTCCCTTCAATGGGTTTGAAGGCCTTACCCCTCCTGAGATTTTCCACGAGCTTCAAGTCCTTCAGAAAAAATCTTGCATGCACTCCTTGCGGCAAACGTTCAACCACGTCTAAGTGTTGAAGTCCCTCGACTCTACGCACCCTTGAAGCAACAATCCTTCGATACTTCACTCAGGTTCGCATGCCTGAGACTTTTACCTAGCCTACGCAATCCTTGCACGGCTCCTGTGCCTGTATGCACTTCTGGGATGAATGAGAAAAAAATCTATCTCTGCCTGAACCCTCTATCAACGCACTCCTTGCAGACACTTCAACTGCACTCCTTGCAGGAATTTTCTGGCTCAAATAGAGAAACAATTGAAACTCATTCCTTCTTCCTCTCAGACTTCAATTCAAACATGAAATCATATACACAACATATAAATGCAAATGTATAACAGGAAGCAAACATTCATGAGCATATCAACATCAATTCACAGAGAACAGACACAAAACCATGAATTTGAACCAACTCTTATGTTAATTCAAATACCTGTACATGGGTGTTCTTACACAACTCTCTGCATGCTCTTGCTCCAATGCTTCTAACTAATGATACAATACACAATGAGGGTGTCTATATCCCGTTTCCCTCTTGCGCTCTACAACTGTCTAATCTAGAATTTAATTCTACCTACCTGCACTAACCCCTATAAATGCCTTCTACCTACTAAGGATGATTGTGATCCGCTCAAGGTCCATTTACAATATACAAGTGCGTTTTTTCTTAATGGCTCATATAAGATTTGCGCAACAACTTCAAGGAAATTTCAAAACTTGTGCTGGCGCTTGTCCAACTGTCCATTATCTTCGGTGCTGGCTCGCTTGATGTGGGAGATGTTCCTGCATCATACTCCCTCGCTATAAAACTTTCATGGGCTCTTTTCTATGAACTCTTGTATGGTATGTCCATGCTTCTGTATCTCGGCTTCAGTCTCCCAACTAGAATCTTCAACTGGATGGATTTTCCACTTGACCAGATACTCGAAGTATTGCTTTCGCCTGGTCCTCTTGCTCACTCTCTTGTCCAGTATGCACTCCATTTGTGGCTTATCTGCAACTGGCATCTGTTTCGTCCACTGGATCACTGGATGCTCACCTCTAGTCCCTATTTCTTCAGCTCTATATGGGTACAAGTCCAATATATTGAATATCAGAGAAATTCAGATCCCATCGGGTAATTCAATCTCATAAGAGTTCATCCAAATTTTCTTCAAGACCCTACACGACTCAGTTTTCTTCATCTTCAGTTTGTTGTATGTTCCCCTCGGGAACCTTTCTTTCCTCAAATGTGCCAGAACCAAATCACCAAACTGAAATTGAAGTTGTCTTCTATGCTGATCGGCTCTGCATTTATACTCCTGACTTGAATCCAACAGTCGTTGCTTCACTTGGCTGTGAAGTTCTCTCATCGCTTCTATGAATTCTTCTGCACTAGCGCTCCTAGTCGCAGTCTGTTATGAATCCCTCAGTTTAGAAACTCCTCTTGGATGCATGCCATATACAACCTGAAATGGACTCTGCCCTGTGCTCTGATTCACTAATTCATTGTATGCAAATTCTTCCTATGGTAATATATTGTCCCACAGGCTGTGGTGCTCTGTCACCAAGCTTCTCAGCAAGTCTCCCAAACTTCTGTTCACCACTTCTGTCTGCCCATCTGTCTGCGGATGATATGCTAAACTAAACAACAAGTTAGTTCCCATCTTCTTCCATAAGGTCCTCCAAAAATGCCCTATGAATTTGATGTCTCGATCCGAAACTATACTCTTCAGCAGCCCATGAAGTCAAATTACCTCTTTGAAAAACAGGTTCGCGATGTGAGTTGCATCACTAGTCTTTCGACATGGAATGAAGAGTGCCATATTGGAAAATCTATCCACCACCACAAATATTGAATCAAAACCACTTGGTGTTCTCGGCAACCCCAATACAAAGTCCATGCTAATGGCATCCCACGGCCTTTCTGGTATGGGCAATGGTTGATAGAATCCTCCATTCTGCTTCCTTCCCTTCGAATGCTGGCAAATTCTTCATCTGTGCACAAATATCTTGACATTTTCTCGCATTCCCGGCTAATAATATGACTCATTTAGCTTTGCGAATATTTTGTCGTGACCAAAGTGCCCTGCCAATCCTCCACTGTGTTTCTCCTTCAACAAGTTCTCCCTCATGGAGCATTTTAGAATACACAGTTGATTGCCTCTAAAAAACAATCCTTCCTGGATCATATAGTCTATCCAAGGGCTTTTGTCTCTGAGAAATGGATTCTCAGCTGCTTCATACGCCTCTCCAAAATCCTGATCATCTGTGTACATGTGCCTGAGATCCTCAAAACCCAACGTTTTGACTTGGAACTCCTGCAACAACAAACACTTCCTGCTCAAAGAATTAGCCACTTTGTTAGCAATACCAGAAATATGTTTTATCACAAAAGTGAAATTCTGCATATACTCAACCCATTTGACATGTTTCTGATTCAACTTCTCCTGTTGAGTCACAAACTGTAGTGCATGATTGTCACTGTACAAGAAAAATTCTTTCGGGATCTAGTAATGCCTCCATTTCTTCAATGCCTGTATGATAGCATAAAACTCCTTGTCGTAAGTGGAGTATTTTAATTTCGCTTCATTCAGCTTCTCACTGAAATATGCTATCGGCTTGTCTTCTTGACTCAAGACTGCCCCGATTGCAAACCCACTTGCATCGCATAACACCTGAAATGTCTTCTGGAAATCCGGCAACACCAAAACTGGTTGTTCCGTAATCTTCCTCTTCAACAAGTTAAATCTCTTCTCATCTTCTGCTGTCCAGTGAAAAGAATTATGTCTTTTCTTCACTGTATCCATCATTGCTGCGCTAATTCCACTGAAATTCTTGATGAACTTTCAGTAGAAACTAGCCAATCTGTTAAAACTTCTCACCTCAAATACATTCCTCGGTGATGGCCAATTCTTGATTACCTCCACCTTATCTGGATCCATCCTCAACTCATTTTTCGAAATAAAAAACCCCAAGTAAATGAGCTCTATCTTCATGAATGAGGACTTCTTCATATTTATCAAGAGCTTCTCCTACTGTAGTTTCTGCATCACTATAGCCAAATGCTCCAGATGCGCTGCCACTGATTTACTGTAAACCAATATGTCATTCAAATACACAATGCCAAATTTTCCGATGAACTCCCTCAAGACTTCGTTCATAAACCTCATGAAGGTACTTGGCGCATTTGTTAAGCCAAATGACATAACAAGCCATTCATACAACCCTTCGTTTATTTTGAATGCTGTCTTGCATTCATCACCTTCTCTCATGGGAATCTGGTGATATCCACTCTTCAAATCAATCTTTGAAAATAACTTTTCTCCACTCAAGCAATCCATGAGATCATCCATCCTCAGAAATGGAAATCTGTACCTGATGGGTATATTATTTATCTCCCTCGAGTCAGTACACATCCTCCAACCTCCGTCTTTCTTTGGACTGAGTACTGTTGGAACAACACATGGACTCAAGCTCTCCATGACCAATCCTTTGTCCAATAGCTCCTGGACTTGCTTCTTAACCTCTTCATTCTCTTGCGGCGTCAATCTGTACGCGTCTTTGTTTGGAAAAATGGCTCTTGGTATGAGATCAATATGATGAATCACACTCCTGATCAGTGGCAACGAATGAGGTAATTCCTCCACTACAATATCAACGAACTCTTCCAGCAGTTCCTGAATTTCTTCTGGTAAATCATCCACTCTTGTGCTAGTCAAAACAATCTTCGATTTTCTGAACACAAAGAACTGTGGGTCCTCCTTCTTCTTAACCTTCGTAAGAAGTTCCTTCCCACTCATGAGAAGTACAGTGTTTATTACTTCCGGCTTCACCTCCTTATCCTTAATTGGAAGCAACATGTGTGTCCTCCCATTCTTCTCCAAGGTGTATGTGTTCATTCCCCCATCATGAATCACATTCCTGTCATATTACCATGGTCTACCCAGCAATAGATGACAGACATCCATAGGAATGACATCACATAAAATCTTATCATTATATCCTCCTATCTTGAATTCAACCAAGCATTGTTTAGTGACAATTACCTGGTGTCCTTTCTGTAGCCACTAAACTCTGTATGGGCTTGGATGATCAGTTGTCTCTAGCTCCAGCTTTTCTACCATCTCTGTAGATACGAGATTATCCATGCTACCACTATCCACGATGACCTTGCATACCCTGTCCTTGGTCTTGCAAGGAGTCCGAAAAAGTCTGGTCCTTTGGACTGAACTCTCCACCTCCTTCTCTGGTGTCAAAAAGACTTTTCGCATCATGAGCGATCTTCCGCCTTCAGCGTCTTCGACCTAAACATATCACCTCTGTGCTTCGGTGATGTGAGCTTCTCCAATGTCCTTCATTTTCTCTGGACACTCGTAAGACTTGTGCCCATTCTTTCCACATGTGAAGCATGTAATTACTCCACCTCTTCCTCTTCCTCTACCTCTAGTACAAGGAAAAGTATTGTTGTCAACATAATCTCCTCTCTGCTCATTATGCTGTCCTTTCTGTTCAACATATTGCCCACGCTGTGAACTTCCACCTCTCTCTGTGTGAGTCTGATGTTTCTTCCAGTCTTCCTTGTGCTTTTGATATTTTTCCTGGGCAACTGATTTTCCTATGGGATGACTTCTGCCTCGACCCCTCTGACTCTGCTTTCGGCTCAGCTTCTCCTCTGCTTTCAGAGCCATCTGATAAGCATCTTCCACCTTCCGGATGGTTACCATGCTCATCTCATCCTGGATATCATATCTCAGGCCATTCATATATCTGGAAACCTTCTCATCATC
>ML846083.1:0-11353 GCA_009831015.1 Picea engelmannii | reverse complement strand
CAAGGCAATGGTTGTAATCTCTCTTTCACATTTAATATGATACAGTAATATAATTCTTTCCTATAAAGCTTGTTGTGTTTTATTGTATGATTCCTTGATCACATACATAGGTTTTTATTGAGTTTATGCTATTGCTATCACATTGGTTGGTTTGTGTTGTCTTAGTCTTGACCTCACGAGAGCACCAGAGCGAAGCAGGAGCAACAAAGACCCTAGGAAGTGATACTAAGGTATGTTACTTGTTCCTTCCTACTAGTAAATTCAATATCTAAAACTTAAGGAAAGCGTCATGTTTTGGTGTGTTTTGTTCTACATCCAGGTGGATCTAGGGAGATCGGTTTGTGTCCGCACTTACAGATTTATCCAATAACATTCGCAATCCCGCGAAATCCAAAATCCCGACGAGGTGATGGGACCGTTGAATAGTCAACCCGCGCATGCTTCGGAGTTTCGGCGTATCGGGCATCGGGAGTCAGGGATACAAGTTGTTTGACATCGCGAGTGGTGAAATCGCGATAGGGAAAATACCGATAGGACAGGAAAAGGTCAGCGTTGAATTGTGTTGGGGTTCATGGTTTGATAATCCAATGCTCAACCATTGACCTCATGATACCGCGAAGTCCGATCTCCCAGTTGAAATGAGGCAATTGAGCGAAGAGATTTGTGGGTGCAGATTTCCCGATGGGGAAATAGAAGAGCCTTGGATTTCTTCGGGCCGTGGTAAAGGAGAATATCCTATGAGTTAACGTGCCTATGGGTGCGGCCTGCATCAAGTGGTATCAGAGCATAGAAAGATTCTTTGCCTTCTGTAGCAGAGAAGAAGAGAATTCACCATGCCACCAAGGAGAGATAGACAGTCACCTGATCCAGAGGATAGGGAGATGCCGCGAAGAAGAGGCAGGAAGATGGTAGATCCAGCCATAGAGAGACAAATGCGTGATCTCTGAGCTAGACTCGAAGACATGGACATAGCGCAAAGAGGTACAGCCAGTGTTGGGGATCTTAGTGATTCCAAAAGCAATATTGAGGTTGAACGTGAAGAAGAAGTTGCAGTCGAAGATGCATCAAACGAGCGTTTGATCAGAGCTATTGCAAGGATGGGTGCAAGAGCAAAGATGGACATTCCAATTTACAAGGGAAACTTGGATGCAGAGGAGATTCTAGACTGGATTAGAGCTCTAGACACATACTTCGACTATGAAGATGTCGAAGAGGACAAGAAAGTCAAGCATGTTGTCATGAGATTGAAAGGACATGCAGCATTGTGGTGGCATGAGCTACAAGATGACAGACGCTGCAAGGGAAAGAAGAAGACCAAAAGCTGGGACAGAATGATTGTGAAGACGAAGGCGAAATTCATCCCCAGAGACTATCAAATTACTCTTTTAAGGAGGATGCAGAACCTGAGATAGAAGCTGATGATGGTGAAAGAATACACTAAGGAATTCTACAGACTGAACATCAGGGCAGGTCATCAGGAGAGCGATGATGAGAAGGTTTCCAGATATATGAATGGCCTGAGATATGATATCCAGGATGAGATGAGCATGGTAACCATCCGGAAGGTGGAAGATGCTTATCAGATGGCTCTGAAAGCAGAGGAGAAGCTGAGCCGAAAGCAGAGTCAGAGGGGTCGAGGCAGAAGTCATCCCATAGGAAAATCAGTTGCCCAGGAAAAATATCAAAAGCACAAGGAAGACTGGAAGAAACATCAGACTCACACAGAGAGAGGTGGAAGTTCACAGCGTGGGCAATATGTTGAACAGAAAGGACAGCATAATGAGCAGAGAGGAGATTATGTTGACAACAATACTTTTCCTTGTACTAGAGGTAGAGGAAGAGGAAGAGGTGGAGTAATTACATGCTTCACATGTGGAAAGAATGGGCACAAGTCTTACGAGTGTCCAGAGAAAATGAAGGACATTGGAGAAGCTCACATCACCGAAGCACAGAGGTGATATGTTTAGGTCGAAGACGCTGAAGGCGGAAGATCGCTCATGATGCGAAAAGTCTTTTTGACACCAGAGAAGGAGGTGGAGAGTTCAGTCCAAAGGACCAGACTTTTTCGGACTCCTTGCAAGACCAAGGACAGGGTATGCAAGGTCATCGTGGATAGTGGTAGCATGGATAATCTCGTATCTACAGAGATGGTAGAAAAGCTGGAGCTAGAGACAACTGATCATCCAAGCCCATACAGAGTTTAGTGGCTACAGAAAGGACACCAGGTAATTGTCACTAAACAATGCTTGGTTGAATTCAAGATAGGAGGATATAATGATAAGATTTTATGTGATGTCATTCCTATGGATGTCTGTCATCTATTGCTGGGTAGACCATGGTAATATGACAGGAATGTGATTCATGATGGGGGAATGAACACATACACCTTGGAGAAGAATGGGAGGACACACATGTTGCTTCCAATTAAGGATAAGGAGGTGAAGCCGGAAGTAATAAACACTGTACTTCTCATGAGTGGGAAGGAACTTCTTACGAAGGTTAAGAAGAAGGAGGACCCACAGTTCTTTGTGTTCAGAAAATCGAAGATTGTTTTGACTAGCACAAGAGTGGATGATTTACCAGAAGAAATTCAGGAACTGCTGGAAGAGTTCGTTGATATTGTAGTGGAGGAATTACCTCATTCGTTGCCACTGATCAGGAGTGTGATTCATCATATTGATCTCATACCAAGAGCCATTTTTCCAAACAAAGACGCGTACAGATTGACGCCGCAAGAGAATGAAGAGGTTAAGAAGCAAGTCCAGGAGCTATTGGACAAAGGATTGGTCATGGAGAGCTTGAGTCCATGTGTTGTTCCAACAGTACTCAGTCCAAAGAAAGACGGAGGTTGGAGGATGTGTACTGACTCGAGGGAGATAAATAATATACCCATCAGGTACAGATTTCCATTTCTGAGGATGGATGATCTCATGGATTGCTTGAGTGGAGAAAAGTTATTTTCAAAGATTGATTTGAAGAGTGGATATCACCAGATTCCCATGAGAGAAGGTGATGAATGCAAGACAGCATTCAAAATAAACGAAGGGTTGTATGAATGGCTTGTTATGTCATTTGGCTTAACAAATGCGCCAAGTACCTTCATGAGGTTTATGAACGAAGTCTTGAGGGAGTTCATCGGAAAATTTGGCATTGTGTATTTGAATGACATATTGGTTTACAGTAAATCAGTGGCAGCGCATCTGGAGCATTTGGCTATAGTGATGCAGAAACTACAGTAGGAGAAGCTCTTGATAAATATGAAGAAGTCCTCATTCATGAAGATAGAGCTCATTTACTTGGGGTTTTTTATTTCGAAAAATGAGTTGAGGATGGATCCAGATAAGGTGGAGGTAATCAAGAATTGGCCATCACCGAGGAATGTATTTGAGGTGAGAAGTTTTAACAGATTGGCTAGTTTCTACTGAAAGTTCATCAAGAATTTCAGTGGAATTAGCGCAGCAATGATGGATACAGTGAAGAAAAGACATAATTCTTTTCACTGGACAGCAGAAGATGAGAAGAGATTTAACTTGTTGAAGAGGAAGATTACGGAACAACCAGTTTTGGTGTTGCCGGATTTCCAGAAGACATTTCAGGTGTTATGCGATGCAAGTGGGTTTGCAATCGGGGCAGTCTTGAGTCAAGAAGACAAGCCGATAGCATATTTCAGTGAGAAGCTGAATGAAGCGAAATTAAAATACTCCACTTACGACAAGGAGTTTTATGCTATCATACAGGCATTGAAGAAATGGAGGCATTACTAGATCCCGAAAGAATTTTTCTTGTACAGTGACAATCATGCACTACAGTTTGTGACTCAACAGGAGAAGTTGAATCAGAAACATGTCAAATGGGTTGAGTATATGCAGAATTTCACTTTTGTGATAAAACATATTTCTGGTATTGCTAACAAAGTGGCTAATTCTTTGAGCAGGAAGTGTTTGTTGTTGCAGGAGTTCCAAGTCAAAACGTTGGGTTTTGAGGATCTCAGGCACATGTACACAGATGATCAGGATTTTGGAGAGGCGTATGAAGCAGCTGAGAATCCATTTCTCAGAGACAAAAGCCCTTGGATAGACTATATGATCCAGGAAGGATTGTTTTTTAGAGGCAATCAACTGTGTATTCTAAAATGCTCCATGAGGGAGAACTTGTTGAAGGAGAAACACAGTGGAGGATTGGCAGGGCACTTTGGTCACGACAAAATATTCGCAAAGCTAAATGAGTCATATTATTAGCCGGGAATGCGAGAAAATGTCAAGATATTTGTGCACAGATGAAGAATTTGCCAGCATTCGAAGGGAAGGAAGCAGAATGGAGGATTCTATCAACCATTGCCCATACCAGAAAGGCCGTGGGATGCCATTAGCATGGACTTTGTATTGGGGTTGCCGAGAACACCAAGTGGTTTTGATTCAATATTTGTGGTGGTGGATAGATTTTCCAATATGGCACTCTTCATTCCATGTCGAAAGACTAGTGATGCAACTCACATCGCGAACCTGTTTTTCAAAGAGGTAATTTGACTTCATGGGCTGCTGAAGAGTATAGTTTCGGATCGAGACATCAAATTCATAGGGCATTTTTGGAGGACCTTATGGAAGAAGATGGGAACTAACTTGTTGTTTAGTTTAGCATATCATCCGCAGACAGATGGGCAGACAGAAGTGGTGAACAGAAGTTTGGGAGACTTGCTGAGAAGCTTGGTGACAGAGCACCACAGCCTGTGGGACAATATATTACCATAGGAAGAATTTGCATACAATGAATTAGTGAATCAGAGCACAGGGCAGAGTCCATTTCAGGTTGTATATGGCATGCATCCAAGAGGAGTTTCTAAACTGAGGGATTCATAACAGACTGCGACTAGGAGCGCTAGTGCAGAAGAATTCATAGAAGCGATGAGAGAACTTCACAGCCAAGTGAAGCAACGACTGTTGGATTCAAGTCAGGAGTATAAATGCAGAGCCGATCAGCATAGAAGACAACTTCAATTTCAGTTTGGTGATTTGGTTCTGGCACATTTGAGGAAAGAAAGGTTCCCGAGGGGAACATACAACAAACTGAAGATGAAGAAAACTGAGTCGTGTAGGGTCTTGAAGAAAATTTGGATGAACTCTTATGAGATTGAATTACCCGATGGGATCTGAATTTCTCTGATATTCAATATATTGGACTTGTACCCATATAGAGCTGAAGAAATAGGGACTAGAGGTGAGCATCCAGTGATCCAGTGGACGAAACAGATGCCAGTTGCAGATAAGCCACAAATGGAGTGCATACTGGACAAGAGAGTGAGCAAGAGGACCAGGCGAAAGCAATACTTCGAGTATCTGGTCAAGTGGAAAATCCATCCAGTTGAAGATTCTAGTTGGGAGACTGAAGCCGAGATACAGAAGCATGGACATACCATACAAGAGTTCATAGAAAAGAGCCCATGAAAGTTTTATAGCGAGGGAGTATGATGCAGGAACATCTCCCACATCAAGCGAGCCAGCACCGAAGATAATGGACAGTTGGACAAGCGCCAGCACAAGTTTTGAAATTTCCTTGAAGTTGTTGCGCAAATCTTATATGAGCCATTAAGAAAAAACGCACTTGTATATTGTAAATGGACCTTGAGCGGATCACAATCATCCTTAGTAGGTAGAAGGCATTTATAGGGGTTAGTGCAGGTAGGTAGAATTAAATTCTAGATTAGACAGTTGTAGAGCGCAAGAGGGAAACGGGATATAGACACCCTCATTGTGTATTGTATCATTAGTTAGAAGCATTGGAGCAAGAGCATGCAGAGAGTTGTGTAAGAACACCCATGTACAGGTATTTGAATTAACATAAGAGTTGGTTCAAATTCATGGTTTTGTGTCTGTTCTCTGTGAATTGATGTTGATATGCTCATGAATGTTTGCTTCCTGTTATACATTTGCATTTATATGTTGTGTATATGATTTCATGTTTGAATTGAAGTCTGAGAGGAAGAAGGAATGAGTTTCAATTGTTTCTCTATTTGAGCCAGAAAATTCCTGCAAGGAGTGCAGTTGAAGTGTCTGCAAGGAGTGCGTTGATAGAGGGTTCAGGCAGAGATAGATTTTTTTCTCATTCATCCCAGAAGTGCATACAGGCACAGGAGCCGTGCAAGGATTGCGTAGGCTAGGTAAAAGTCTCAGGCATGCGAACCTGAGTGAAGTATCGAAGGATTGTTGCTTCAAGGGTGCGTAGAGTCGAGGGACTTCAACACTTAGACGTGGTTGAACGTTTGCCGCAAGGAGTGCATGCAAGATTTTTTCTGAAGGACTTGAAGCTCGTGGAAAATCTCAGGAGGGGTAAGGCCTTCAAACCCATTGAAGGGAAGTGCAAGGAAGTTGCGACTCAAATTTCGTAAGCAAGCGTCGCAAGTCATGTGCAATTGGACAAGTTTCATGGAGGAACACTTGGTTATTTGTAACGATCTCCATGGAAGGAAGGATGGACGGTATTCTCTGAGGAGAATCCATGAATTTTCGTGAGCCGTTAGATCTCGAAAAGGTGCAGGAGAGAACTGCAGGTATTCCCGAGAGGCTTCAAGCTCAGGAGGGGCAGAGTCGTTGATCCAAGCCACAAGGGTCATTGGATCTACACGTGGAATCGTGTATCAGGGTTTCACAGCGTGAAGTCCCATGAACATAGGAGTAGGCATCATCATATTGCGATAATCGATATCCCGACAGGCTAAAGGAACAATGTGGGGGCCACAGGAGTCGATGAGGTGGACTGGTGGGACACCGTTTCAGAGTTCAGGGAAAGTAAAGTCCTGAAACATTGACATTAGGATTCACGATCCCGCAAAATCCAAAATCTCGACGAGGTGACGGGACCGTTGAATAGTCAACCCGCGCATGCATCGGAGTTTCGGCGTATCGGGCATCGGGAGTCGAAGATACAAGTTGTTTGACATCGCGAGTGGCGAAATCACGATAGGGAAAATCCCGATAGGACAAGAAAAGGTCAGCGTTGACTTGTGTCGAGGTTCGGGGTTTGAGAATCCAACGCTTGGCCATTGACCTCGTGATACCGCGAAGTCCGATCTCCCGGTTGAAACGAGGGGATTGAGCGAAGAGTTCTGTCAGTGCAGATTTCCCGATAGGAAAATAGAAGAGCCTTGGAGTTCTTTGAGCCGTGGTAAAGGAGAAGATCCTCTGAGCGGACGTGCCTGTGGGTGCGGCCTGCATCAATTTGTATCAGAGTACAGAAATATTCTTTGCTTTCTAGCAGAGAAGAAGAGAATTCACCATGCCGCCAAGGAGAGATAGATAGTCACCCGATCCAGAGGATAGGGAGATGTCGTGAAGAAGAGGCAGGCAGATGGCATATCCAGCCATAGAGAGACAAATGCATGATCTCTGAGCTAGACTCGAAGACATGGACACAGCGCAAAGACGTACAGCCAGTGCTGGGGATCTTAGTGATTCTGAAAGTGAGATTGAGGTTGAACGTGAAGAAGAAGTTGCAGCCGAAGATGCATCAAACGAGCGTTTGATCATAGCTATTGCAAGGATGGGTGCAAGAGAAAAGATGGACATTCTAGTTTATGAGGGAAAATTGGATGCAGAGGAGATTCTAGACTGGATTAGAGCTCTTGACACATACTTCGACTATGAAGATGTCGAAGAGGACAAGAAAGTCAAGCATGTTGTCACGAGATTGAAAGGACATGCAGCATTGTGGTGGGATGAGCTACAAGCTGACAGACGCTACAAGGGCAAGCGAAAGATCAAAAGTTGGGACAGAATGATCACAAAGATGAAGGCAAAATTCATCCCTAGAGACTATCAAATTACTCTATTCAGGAGGATGCAGAACCTAAGACAGAATTTGATGACGGTCAAAGAATACACTGAGGAATTCTACAGACTGAACATCAGGGCAGGTCATCGGGAGAGTGATGATGAGAAGGTTTCCAGATATATGAATGGCCTGAGATATGATATCTAGGATGAGATGAGCATGGTAACCATCCGGACGGTGGAAGATGCTTATCAGATGGCTCTGAAAGCAGAGGAGAAGCTGAGCCGAAAGTAGAGTCAGAGGGGCCGAGGCAAAAATCGACCCAGAGGAAAATCAGTTGCCCAGGAAAAATACCAAAAGCCCAAGGAAGACTGGAAGAAACCTCAAACTCACATAGAGAGAGGTGGAAGTTCACAGCGTGGGAAATATGTTCAACAGAAAGGACAGCATAATGAGCAGAGAGGAGATTATGTTGACAACAATACTTTTACTCGTACAAGAGGCAGAGGAAGAGGAAGAGGTGGAGAAATTACATGCTTCACATGTGGAAATAATGGGCACAAGTCTTACGAGTGTCTAGTCAAAAAGAAGGACATCGGAGAAGCTCACATCACCGAAGCCTAGAGGCAGGATGTTGAGGCCAAAGACGTTGAAGGCAGAAGATCGCTCATGATGCGAAAAGTCCTTTTGACACTAGTGAAGGAGGTGGAGAGTTCAGTCCAAAGGACTAGAATTTTTCAGACTGCTTGCAAGACCAAGGACGGGGTATGCAAGGTCATCGTGGATAGTGGTAGCATGGATAATCTCGTATCTACAGAGATGGTAGAAAAGCTGGAGCTAGAGAGGACTGATCATCCAAGCCCATACAGAGTTTCGTGGCTACAGAAAGGACACCAGGTAACTGTCACTAAACAATGCTTAGTTGAATTCAAGATAGGAGGATATAATGATAAGATTTTATGTGATGTCATTCCTATGGATGTTTGTCATCTATTGCTGGGTAGACCATAGGAATATGACAGGAATGTGATTCATGATGGGCGAATGAACACATACACCCTAGAGATGAATGGGAGGACACACATGTTGCTTCCAATTAAGGATAAGGAGGTGAAGCTAGAAGTAAGCAACAATGCACTTCTCATGAGTGGGAAGGAACTTCTTATGGAGGTTAAGAAGAAGGAGGACCCACAGTTCTTTTTGGTCAGAAAATCGAAGATTGTTCTGACTAGCACAAGAGTGGATGATTTACCAGAAGAAATTCAGGAACTGCTGGAAGAGTTCGCTGATATTGTAGTGGACGAATTACCTCATTCGTTGCCACCAATCAGGAGTGTGAGTCATCGTATTGATCTCATACCAGGAGCCAGTTTTCCAAACAAAGTCACGTACAGATTGATGCCGCAAGAGAATGAAGAGGTTAAGAATCAATTCCAGGAGCTATTGGACAAAGGATTGGTCAGGGAGAGCTTGAGTCCATGTGTTGTTCCAACAATACTCAGTCCAAAGAAAGATGGAGGCTAGAGGATGTGTACTAACTTGAGGGAGAAAAATAAGATAACCATCAGGTACAGATTTCCATTGCCGAGGATGGATGATCTGATGGATTGCTTGAGTGGAGCAAAGTACTTTTCAAAGATTGATTTGAAGAGCGGATATCACCAGATTCGCATGAGAGAAGGTGATGAATAGAATACAGCATTCAAAACAAACGAAGGGTTGTATGAATGGCTTGTTATGTAGTTTGGATTAACAAATGTGCCAAGTACCTTCATGAGGTTGATGAACGAAGTCCTGAGGGATTTCATCGGAAAATTTGTCATTGTGTATTTGGATGACATACTGGTTTACAGTAAATCAGTGGCAGAGCATCTGGAGCATTTGGCTACAGTGATGCAGAAACTATAGTAGGAGAAGTTGTTGATAAATATGAAGAAGTCCTCATTCATGAAGACAGAGCTCATTTACTTGGGGTTTGTTATTTCGGAAAATGAGTTGAGGATGGATCCAGATAAGGTGGAGGTAATCAAGAATTGGCCATCACCGAGGAATGTATTTGAGGTGAGAAGTTTTCACTGATTGGCTAGTTTCTACCGAAAGTTCATTAGGAATTTCAGTGGAATTAGTGAAGCAATGATGGATACAGTGAAGAAAAGACATAAGGCTTTTCACTGGACAACAGAAGCTGAGAAGATGTTTAACCTATTGAAGAGGAAGATTACGGAACAACCAGTTTTAGTGTTGCCAGATTTCCAGAAGACATTTCAGGTGAAATGTAATGCAAGTGGGTTTGCAATCGGGGCAGTCTTGAGTCAAGAAGACAGGTCGATAGCATATTTCAGCGAGAAGCTGAATGAAGTGAAATTAAAATACTCCACTTACGACAAGGAGTTTTATGCTATCATACAAGCATTGAAGAAATGGAGGCATTACTTGATACCGAAAGAAATTGTCTTGTACAGTGACAATCATGCACTGCAGTTTGTGACTCAATAGGAGAAGTTGAATCAGAAACATGTCAAATGGGTTGAGTATATGCAAAATTTCACTTTTGTGATAAAACATATTTCTGGTACTGCTAACAAAGTGGTTGATGCTTTGAGCAGGAAGTGTTTGTTGTTGCAAGAGTTCCGAGTCAAAACGTTGGGTTTTGAGGATCTCAGGGACATGTACGCAGATGATAAATATTTTGGAGAGGCGTATGAAGCAGCTGAGAATCTAGTTCTCAGAGACAGAAGCCCTTAGATAGACTATATGATCTAGGAAGGATTATTGTTCAGAGGCAATCAACTGTGTATTCTGAAATGCTCCATGAGGGAGAACTTGCTGAAGGAGAAACACAGTGGAGGATTGGCAAGGCACTTTGGTCACGACAAAACATTCGCGAAGTTGAATGAGTCATATTATTGGTGGGGAATGCGAGCAGATGTCAAGATATTTGTGCACAAATGCAAAATTTTCCAGCATTCGAAGGGAAGGAAGAAGAATGTAGGATTCTATCAACCATTGCCCATACCAGAAAGGTCGTGGGATGCGATTAGCATGGAATTTGTATTGGGGTTGCCGAGAACACAAAGAGGTGTTGATTTAATCTTTGTGGTGGTGGATATATTTTTCAAGATGGCACACTTCATTCCATGTCAGAAGACTAGTGACGCGACTCACATCGCGAACCTGTTTTTCAAAGAGGTCATTCGACTTCATGGGTTGCCGAAGAGTATAGTTTCGGATAGAGACATCAAATTCATAGGGCATTTTTGGAGGACCTTATGGAAGAAGCTGGGAACTAACTTGTTGTTTAGTTCAGTGTATCATCCGCAGATGGATGGGCAGACAGAAGTGGTGAACAGAAGTCTGGGAGACTTGCTGAGAAGCTTGGTGACAGAGCACCACAGCCAGTGGGACAATATATTACCACAGGCAGAATTTGCATACAACGACTCAGTGAATCGGAGCACAGGGTAGAGTCCATTTCAGGTTGTATATGGCATGCAGCCAAGAGGAGTTTCTGAACTAAGGGATTCAGAATAGACTGCGACTAGGAGCACTAGTGCAGAAGAATTCACAGAAGCAATGAGAGAACTTCACA
>ML846082.1:0-35450 GCA_009831015.1 Picea engelmannii | reverse complement strand
TTTTATTATGAATTTTGGTACATATTTATGTTTTTGTTTTGATATTTATCTTCAATTTTTGGTTTTTATTCCTAAAATTTCAGCGCGTTTTTTCAGTCAGGTTTGTGTTTATTTTTGCAGGATTCCAGCCCCAAACGAGCCTAGCCTCAGACGAAATTAGCTCAAGACATAAGGTGCATATCAGTGTTGGAAATAGGGCGACATAAAACAGGTGATAATTAAGATAGTTCATAATCCCCAAAGAAATTGAAAAAAGGAAGACAGAGGTGAGTTTTCTCAATACTCAGATCATGAAAGGCTGTTTTTAGCAATCTAAAGTAATATTGTTCAAATTGCATTATAAAAGGTTAGATAACAGGATTATTTTTGGCCTTGATCTTCAAACTAAAATTTGAATGAATATATTAAATCCAAAATGGTCGGTCATAATTTTTGTTCCTAGAAGTATCCGAAAACTCGTCTCAAACTGTTGTGACCTTTTGTATATTAAGCCATTAAATTGCTACCTTGTTTTCTGTCTATTTTTGGGCCTGATTTTAGAAAGTCACTATCTTCCTGAGTCTTTGTATAGGAGTTAAAGTTTTTTCGCTTTAAACCTTGGGGATTTTGGAACATATCTTAATAAGAAAGCTGGTCCTCACGACTACTTGATCTTCTGCTAAGCTAAGGAACGTCTATAGTGATCCTGACCTTTCTAGGTTTTTCAACAGCGTCGAAAAAATCAAAGCTTGCTTGAACATGATGTCCCTTAAAGTTTTATTCTTTCTCCCCTGTCTCCCTATGAACTAAAGGTTTTGTAAGGGTCAAAGGAAGGTTGATACCGAGTAATCAAAATAAGTTGACAGACCTATGATAAAAAATATTTTACAGATCTCAGCCCTGATATAAACTGATTGCTCCCATCTTCGTGTTTTAAAGGTAAAATATTAAGACAGGTGGTGAAAGGAAATTCAGAAATGATTGCCCCCACCTAGTCTATTAAGACGATGAAAGGAAATTGAGAAATGATTGCCCTCGTCTTAGCGTTTAAACGCATAAATTTTTTCCGAAGTGGTGAAAAGCAATTCAATGGAAAAGGGTCAGACAACTTCACCGGGGTACTGAACAGGCTCGCTGGCAGTGAAGCAATGTCTGGGAGATCTGTAAGGCTGTTATACATAAACCATCAATCTACTCCGGTAATCAACACTTTCTGAAAACCTGATCATTTCCCCAAATTCAGACGGGACTTCCCTATTTTAGATTATATAAATTCTTTTGATGCAAGCTGAGAATCATAAGACCTGTTGAATATCCTAGGATCGTCATGACTGTCTTAAAGCGTTCCCCAAACTTAGTAGCGAGAAAGAGAAAATTGCGAAGGTGACTTTAGCTATGTTTGGAAAGAGCATCTGAGTCCGAAAAGATTCTGGGTTACCAAGCGAGAGCTTTTTTCCCCCTTTTCTATCTTTTTCCTTGGATTTTTTCCTTGATTTTAACCTACGACTCCATTTACCCAATTTTGGCACCTGGTCTACTGTTCTTCCCGCCTCATAGGGAAGCGGGATCCCTAGTTGGAGCCTATGTTGGAGCCGCCCTTGTTCTTTCACCTCGCGCGAATTTTCAAAGTTTGATACTTGAAATCTAAGGTTGTTTTTCTTCTCCTTCCGAAAATCATAAAACTCTCAAATCTTGTCGCATGAATAGCAATGCGTTTTCGCTTTCAAAAAAGGTCCGTTTTTTCAAGAGTGTTTTCTCTCTTGTTTTATTTCGGGATGTCGCCAGTCGGGCGCTTTAAATATTTGAATTCACAAGTCCCGAGTCGCGAAACTGCGAACTCGTTCCTTCAATCTTTCACCCAAGGCATTGACTATGGTAAACCCTTTAACCCTTGATTAGGCATCATCGGTATTTCGCGCCTCGACATTCGTCGAGGACAAGTTTCTGTCCTTACGCCCCCGATAGCCGAGGATGCCATAACTTTTGAGAAAACCTTGGTTGATAACTAAAAGTAAAAGACTAACCACGGTTAAACTTGGTTCTCGGCACATCGCCGCTCGGCATTTTCTTTCATAAAGTTAAGGTATCCAAAACTCCGATTCACGAAGTTGCGACATAAATGTATCGAGATTAATTAATCGCTTAATCTAAGATTTCCTTCTCCTAATTTCGAGCCTTAATTATCGCCACATCGCGACTCGGCTTATCATTCTCCCAAAAGTTCGTCCTCGAATTCCCGAAGTCACGACATGACGAATAGATTAATTATACAATTAATGACTCTCCAAATCATGATTACCATTAATCAAATCCAAATCGGTCCTCGCAATCTCGCGAGGTAAAGATTCAAATTGGTGGAAGGAAGTCCACGATACATCGATAAGCGAGAAAATGGTTAACATTGCTAAAATTCGAAATTTTGAGAAAGCAACCGAGACCCGTCCCACGCATCAAGGTTGGCACTCTTCACGAGGTATTTACTTGCTCTCCATAACCCGACTGCCTGTCAAGCCGCCGAACATTAATGACATTAATGAACAATTAGGGTAAATCCATGAATAAATAAGATCGGATTTATACATTAGATTTGATTTTATTTACGATTTGACAGACTTAATTCAAAGGGTACTGAGTTTCAAATTTATATGAAAGTTCATTCCTTTTAGATATTTCTCTTAAGCGTATAGAGCACGCCTTTCTCCGAGTGAACTAGCCTCTGCATGTATACGCAGGTTTATCACAGAAGAACGAAAACGCCAGCTTCAGCTATGGCGCCAAGGAGAGCAGCTAAAGCAAATATCGAAGTCGCAGCACAGGGTTCGGACAACGTCTCAGATACTTCGCCTCGGATGGACGGCTCAGTATCTACCTGGTCTTCTATTACAGATATCCTACAATCCGAGTTAGTAAACTGTTCAGACTCTGATGACTATAACTATGATATTGTGAAGGACGACATGAACACTAAGTACAAGACAATTGTTCAATCGAGAATGCACCTGGTTGCAACCAGACCTCGGTTGCTCCCATATTACGATATGATCCGATGGGCATTGGATCACATCGACCTGCCTTCCAGAACTATTGTGAATGACCGACATGCCATGATTGGGACTTTTAGGCCCGAGCATATCCAGTCTATGTATAAACTCCCAACGACCTCTGAATGCACATATGGCAAAGAATTCCTGGTAGACTTCAAAAAGAAGGAGTGCGAAGAATTTGACAAAACTATGCCAGGCTTGATAAAAGATTGGGTATCTCGTCCCTCCACATTCAGAGTGAACAACGAGGGTGTGTATTCGATTTCTTCGTTGGAGCCAAACTATAGGTATGTGGCGATGATGACTTGTTGGCTTTTCGAATCGGAGGATACCGCACATTTTTACGTCCAGTGGGTACCCCTCATCTTTCGGGTAGCAGAAGGTTCCTCATTCAATTGGGCAAAAATGCTCCCTGACAGTTTGTTTAACAGGATCACCGAGTACCAGGAGCAGAAGGCAGCCGGGAAATCATCCGGATTCTTCATGTCCACATATATCATGGATGCGATATGCTCCATGACGCCTTTCCCTTTAATGAATTGGGCTTGGAGTCCAACCCAAGAGAAGACTGTTCATGAGTACCACGATAAGCTGTGGGAAAATAACGTGAACAAATTTATTTATGAGATTTTTAACTGGGTGATGGTGCCCCTGCACATCACCATTTTTGGTCTTTTGCCACCCCGCATATCAGATAGCATTGTTCAGAATCTGAGCCATATCACGGAATGGTACGTGGAAGAGGAATTCTCCTATTTGAGAGTGTTTGGAGCTGCTATTCCTCCTCTGGCGATACCACTATTCATTCCCGACAAGCTAGCTTGTCGCGAGATCGCTCGACAAACAGTAATCGGCGGAGTGAGCAAAGAGCTCAAAGCGTCAGCAAAGAAGGTATGGCCGTTTTTCCCTATTCGGCTAAATTCCTACTTCTTATTAGATTTTGGACATGCTAAGGTTGAAGCTGCAGCCATAGAAAACTTAAGCTTAGTCTCTATCGAGTACAAGAAGCATGATCCTCAGGGAATTGTGAGCACTCATTTGGGGAATTGTGGATTAAAGAGGTTCGAGCATGAATGTTCACCCTCGGATGATGTTTTCTGAGGGGCGAGGTCCTATTCGGAGGTGTAATTTCGAATCAGATCCCTAGCACCCGAAGACAGGGTCTCAGTTTTAAAATTTCAGGAGCATAGGAAACAATGTATTCCCGTGGTGCTACGAGGCCTGGGACTTTCCAAAGATAAAGGAAAAGAGGCCGAAAGTTCTGAGGGGAAAACCTCTAACCCTGAAAAACATCAGGAAGGGGAGCAGGAGAAGAATCCCAAAACGGAGAAAGATCCCGAAAGGGAGAAGAGTCCTGAGCAGGAGAAGAATCCAGAACGGGAGGGAAATCCCGAAACAGGAGAGAAAACTACTGGTCCTCCCAAGGAACCTAATCTGGAGGAGGAAATAAAAGACACAGGTCCACCAGAAAGTCAGAATCCAGAGGCAGGAACGAACACCCCTGACCCCCCGAAAAAGCAAGGTCCACTCAGCACACCGGAGAAAGCTGCGAAGTAAATCGGGGAACCTATCACCTCTGTCACCCCTTTACAGTCAACACAAGGAAACATACAGGAGGGATGGATTTTCGGAGAAGAACTGAGACCTATAAGGGCAGAAGAACTCCCTCCTAATGAATTCTTCTTTGACAAAAAGAGGAAGGCAGTTGTAAAGAGGGAGTTCTCCCGGGAGGAAGGATCAACTGTCAAAAGGTTTAAAGTAATGACCGATGGGATGAACAAAAGGAAAGATGAATTTGCCACGGAGATTGCAGGGACGCTGGGAGCGTACGCGACGACAAATCAATTCTCGGTTGGGGCATTAAAGAACCAGCTCAAAGCAAAGAATCGTTTGATCAAGACCCTTGAGGCTAGAGTAGCCTCGGCAGAAGAAAGCGCTAGGAGTCAAGCAAGTGGAAAAATAGAGCTGGCCCGATTGGCCGATAAGAAAGAAATTGAAGTCCTCAAGACCAAGGTGGAACAAGCAAATTCTACAATCCGAGATGGTCGGGTACAATCGGGCCAGCAAAGGGATATGATTACACAGCTGCAGGCTCAGTTAGAGGTCGCAAAAAGCAAGGCAATTGACATCGATATCATTAAATCCCGAGCAACTGATATTTGGAGCAGGATCTCCTCTGCTCAGCAGAGTCTGCTTAACAAAGCGGGAGAGATTCGAGAAGCCTGCTTGTTAATACATCGAATCTGATTAACAAAGAAAGAAACGCAAAAGCTGCTCGGATTGCTTTTCAAGAGGCAGTTATAGCGACTAACAACAGGTTTTCAGGGCCTCCTGGGCTCACCATGGCTGAACAGACTAGGGGCAATATCTTGTTAAAGAATTGGGAACAGATTATTGCTTTAAGCAAAGAGCAGGTTCAAAAATTGACAAATTCGTTAGCAGAAGCCTGCAATGCCATGAATGGTGAGAAATTAGGAATGGAGATTGGAAGCGACACAGAGGCGCTGAGACAGATGAATACAGATCAGATTTCTCTCGACATAAAAGAGAAAAATGAGAGGAATTCAGCAGAAATCTCCGGGATGGACAGGGTAGACTCGGCTCAAATCAACAAACATTTGATTCAGCCTAGTGCACAACTCGGCGCTCTTGAACTCGTCAATGTACAAATAAATGATAAACTTCCACAGCTGGCCCGAGAGTGCTATTTTGCTGAAGCCAGTTGTCAAGCCGAGCCTTCACAGCTTGTGACCCAGTTTGTAGACAAGTGTATCATGTACACTGCATCCATGCGAGGACAAGCATCTAGCTCTTCTTGAAAATAGAATAGGTGAAATGGAGTTATTTCGTTCCCCCCAGCTGTCAATGTAAAGACTTCACAGATTATATTTCAGTTTTTAGACAAATGTATCATATGTATTAAATCTAAGCAAAAACAAGCACCTGACACCTTTTTGAAAACAGATTCGGATAGATGGAGTAATTTGACTCTTCTGAACCGAGAGGCAAATTTTGTATAAATACATCACAAAAAGAAGAGATAGAGGCTGGACTTTTTGAGGACTAACTGTAAGAGAGTTTTTTCATTAAAGGAGTTAATACAAGCAATTTGAAGATTCCCGATTCTGTCACGACTGTGTTGCAAGTTTGTTTCGTCATGTTCTTTGTTTCTTTTCATTTTTCTCTACATAATTGACGTGTATCATTGTAATTTAGTACGACCACTACTATGGTGAAAGGTTTGCAATTTTTCTTTCTGTAATTGTCTCTTGTCTTTCCTTTGCACCAGCTATTAGCGGGTGTAAGACCAATTTACGTTTACAGAATTTTATGTTTATTTACACTAGGTCAATTATGTTTATGTCAATTGCTTCTTCTGTGTATACGTGAGTTTTCCACTGACAGGAACTTCGCGTCATCTACAGCTTAATGTTTTTCCCCCATCTCACGTTATTTTCATCGGAAACAACACAGTTACAGGAAAGGGCCTTCAATTTGTACTCTTATTTCGTTTTTTTCATGCAAAGGTTTCTCTTTATTTCGTCCGAATTAAAACAAAAAATAAATTCTCTCTTTTAAAAACCATTTCCATACTTATACTGTTCCTCAAATGACTGTCCCTGCAGCAATTCAGCCAAATATTCAACCCGGGTTGGCTAATCAAATACACATCGCTTTAAATCTTTTCGACACAATTCTTAAAACTGTGACAACCCGAGAGGAATTGGAACGTTCATGGGCAGCCATCGAACAAGATATTACTACCCAGGAACAGTTGGAAGCTAGACAGGTAGAACGTAGAAACCTTCATTAGTTTCCTATACAGAAGGTAATTTATTTTCGTATACACCTTTACTTACCTTCGGATGCCTTGACACTGTACTCTAAGCCTTAGTACAGACTCAGGAACAACACATGTGATAACATGTAAATGTAAAGTCTTACCTATGGGTTCCTATGTAGAGGGAGAGTTTCACCTTGTCATGGATACAATTGTTTCCTAGCCCATTCATTTCCTTTTACTCTTAGCTTTATTTCTTTTGATATTTTTCTCTTGTGCTTCAAGGAAATAGTTGAGGGACACTGTCCTAGCTTGATGACCAAAGGTGACAGCTTTATCCACAAACATTTCATAGAAATGATAAGGTTGGCTCGTGATGAGACCCCCTTTCTCTTGGCTATGCCACCAAGAGCCACTGCCCTGGCTTGGTGACCAGATAGGTGGTAGTTTCATACCGCTACATGCCCATGGTCATGATAGACCGGTTCGTGATGATACCTCCTATCCATCAACTAGTACCTCGATTGTTTATGTTATCTTATGGGTCCCCTTTTCTTACTGAGAATATTTTCAATGCTTTCTCGATGATCCCTAGGTGAATCTTCTCGAAGGTTTCAACATTGGATTTTAACTCTTTCCATCTACTTTTACCCTCTGGGCATTTAACCCCTTCTTCGCATGAGGTAAGGTACAACCCTTCCTAGTGTAGCAAATCCTAATGCCCAAACAAGGATAGGGGAGATGAAAGGAATATAGATGGAAAGTGATAAGTATGGAGGGAATAAATGATGAATTTTCACAGATCCACCCAGTAGCAACCCATCCTAAAGGGAAATTAACTTACTAAGGCACCATGTCACCCTTCTAGGTATGAACGAGGAAAAGAGCATAATTTCCAAGCAAACATCATGAAATTGAAGAAGGATTCAATACAACATATTGAAGTGATTCAAAAATCAGAGTGACACATACCATGATACCCAAACTCATTACCTTATGGAGAAATACTCACCACTACTTCAGGACCAGGCTGGTGTGATGGATATTGTTGTTGGTGATAAGTGGACTGCACTGAAGAAAAGAGGGGCCCTCTGGGGCCGTGCTCAAGTCATCTGGCTCTCAGTACTCCATGTCTAGGACCTGTGGGCCTGGAGACGTGATCTCCTTAGCTATCCGTAGGCTAGGGGATAACATCTAGCTCCAACTTGGGGACATATGCTCATCATAGAGCGCATGAGAACCTCAACATATCTGGTATGATATGTTCTTGATAAACCTCAACAAACAATATTAGTAATCCCTAGGGTGGTGATATCACCCCTCGTCCATATATGATAAAAAAAATCTCTAGTCTAACATATGATTATGGGCATACATATATACATAATGAATCAAGAAAATATGAAAATGAAACTACAACTATGCTAACATGATATGCAAATGGTATATACAATGGATGCAAATGCCTACCTACCTCTAATTACATGTTGGTTGAATGCTAGGTGTAGTCATATAACCAGTGAAACCATCCTAGAAATACCTCATAATACCTTCCTCCATGCTTCATCATAAACCAAAACAATGACAATTCAAGCACACAAGTAACATGAGTTAGAGCATACATTGTATCATAGGAAATCGTAAAGTCTAGCTTATGGAGGCGGGAGGGAGGGACGAAATTATGCCAAGTTACACTTCTAGTAAAGTTCTCAATCCATATCAGAAAGGGACCATGAAAACTCAAAGGCTCAAAAGATTGACTCAAAGAGTCTGAAGGTTGGCTACCTTGGACGTCATCACATCCCGAGGTCTAGGAAGGGACTAGCAAGAACATAGAGGATGATTGGAATTTTTTTAGGGGAAAGATGAAAGACTGAGATACCGAAATTCTTCTTAAGGTATTCAACCTACCCTTGAATTTAAAAGAAGGCTCTGCCCTAGAAAATATTTTGGAAAAGGGACATGTTTCCCAACTGCATCCTTAGTGACATAATGAGGTAAAGTAATCGAAGGGAGATGGAAAACCTTGTCACAAGTATCATGCTTTAGGAAAGCAACATCCTTACCCTGATCAAGATTTGAGCACAATGGTGGTTGATAATCTTCTTCATAGAATAAATACAAGTGCTCAAAGGAATACTTATCAAAATCCTCAAGGTATGACCAAAAATAATCAGGAGAACATAGAACTAGGTCACCCTTGGGTGCTTGGAAAACATCTGCAACTACATCATCTCCTTGTTGCCAAATGTCAAAGTTAATAGTAACCTCATATGATAGTTGTAAAAGAAACATTTGGAAATGACCCTCAATGTCGTAAATGGGATCCCCATCATACCCAATCACATCCCATTTACGTCTCCCAACATGTATGAACTCATCAATATTATCAACCATGCCATTACCTTTATCATAACACAAAGGGCTTAAAACATCCAAGGGCTCCTCTAATCGTTCTTCACTTTCCAAATCACAAAATAAAGCATCTTCAAAATATTGGAAAGGGAAATAACTTACCGTATTCACTTC
Source organism: Picea engelmannii (assembly GCA_009831015.1). Taxonomy (NCBI): domain Eukaryota; kingdom Viridiplantae; phylum Streptophyta; class Pinopsida; order Pinales; family Pinaceae; genus Picea; species Picea engelmannii. Next base: position 26,117 of record ML846082.1, on the reverse strand, counting down.
TTGTTGTGCATGAGCATTGAAGACTTGGATGAATTCATCAAATGAAAGAGCAAGCATCAGTGCTTTGTCCTCATGACTTACCCCTACATCTTTAGCTTCATAATACAAAGGGTCTAGCTTGTCCAAGGATTCCCTTTCTTCTTCACCTTTTGAATTATAGAATAGGGTATCGTCAAAAACATGAAAATGAAAGTGACTAACCTCATCCTCTTATTTTTGTGCAGGAGGAATAGGATCTTGAATGGATTCATCAGAGGGAGGATCACACATTAATACTTCATCACCATGTTTGATATCTCCAGGCTCTCTCTCTTCAACCATGTCTTCATTATCCTCAGTAGAAGCATGAGTAAATTCTTTCTCTTCCTCATGGGATTGGAAACCTTCATTAGGATCCCTCTCCTCAATCTCTTGTTGGTCAATGACTTGTTCCCTTATTTCGTGGTATTTACTAACAAATATGTCAAGGGAAACTAATCTCTCCAGACTAAGAGTATCCGGGGTATCTTTGGGGTCATCAACTTTGATTTCTGGAGTAAAGAGGTGTTCTCCCTTGAAAAAGGATATATTTTCCTCGATTTGTATAGCCATGTGATAAGATTCTTGGATTGTTCTTGGCCCTTTTTCATCGAGGAGAAAACCTAATTGCACTAAGAGTGGATTGGTATAGAGGTAAACGAGGTACTTGTCTTCAGGACGATGGATTCTAGGAATTTGTTGTAGCAAATTCTCAAACCTAGTATGGAATTCCTTGACAGTCTCATTCTTAGTTTGTTTCATGTACTTGAGAATTTTTATTAGCATGTGGATATATTATAATTTAATACCCCATTTCTCGAGAAAGGTTTCTTCTAAGTGGTCCATAGATTTTATTATAGCATTAGGGAGATCATCATACCATTTCCTAGCATTGCCATGAAGAGTGGCAGAGAAAAGTTTCATTGCCAAATATTCAGCATCATCACTGATAGGGTGGATTTGAAAGAAAGAAAAAAAATTATCCATGTGATCTTTGACCCTAACCCCATCATTACTAGTGAATATGGGGAGAAAAATTTCATACCTCAGAGGCATTTGTGGAGGTTAACCCACAATTTCACTCATATCTAAGGGTTTAAAATTACCTGGGTCCCATTAAGAAGCCATGGTTGGCTTTGTCATTAGTGGAATCGCCAAATAATCCTTCTAGGGATCATCAAAGGGAAAAGAGGGAATCACCCTCAGTGGAGTGGCCAGGTAATGTTTGTGAAGTAAAGGATTTGGATAAAGGCTTACCGAAAAAGTATCGTTCGAGGAAAAGTGACTCGATGTTCCTCAGAAATGATGCCAAAAATGTTATCACACAATCTATACTTTCCCAAAGCCTAAATGCAACTAGGATTAGATTGACATAACACGAAGGTAACTCTATCACTGTCACCCTAATAGGGTACCTCTTTCTCTTGAGGAGAAGGAAAACCTCACTCCAAGGGAGACATCCTAGGACCTAGTTGGTTGAGGAAAGGGAAAAGGTAAGGCTAACCACCCCCCTCTCTAGGTCACTCAAAACAAACTTAAGTCTTGTTGGATGAAGCAAAGGAGAATAAAGTGTACCTTCCGCTTACCAATACAACAACAAAAGTTATGGCAACAACAAGTGATGATGAATGCTTCAACAAGACTTCTAGTTTATAAAGATGACTACTACCAATCAATGTATGGAGCAAGTGATAAATATATAAAAACAATGATAAATTAATGACAACTGTAATAACATCCAAAAAATGCACTTGAATATACAATATAACAAGATATTGTGAAGTCCTTAAATGATAACACTTGTCTCATACAATTTCTAGAAATATGGAAATCAGAAAATAAACTCTAACGGGTTGTCAATGATAACTGTAGAAACAAAAAAAAATAATGTAATGAAAACAGTAGTAAAATCTTCAGAAAAGTATTTAGAAAGGCAATTTTATGCACACTTTAGTCTTGGTTGATTGTACCTTGCCTTATACAATTTCTGTAATTTTTTAAGTGGTCAAACAAGTTTGTATAGGCTACAAACTTATGGTTGTAGCAGTGATTGTACTAGCAACAACTTAGTGGTTAGTATTCCTAGACTAGGTTAGCAAGTTAGTTTAGGTTAGTAGGGTATCAAGTAGAGAGATTGAGCTTGAAGTTTGATGATTCTTGTAAAGAAACAAGGGTTGAAGACTAGTGCCTTAGAGTCAATGTGGGTGGCTCCTTTTAAGGCTGCAAATTAATCATGATACATAAAAGTCTAAGAGGAAAAAAGTTTAGGAGGAGTAGCAACTTATGTCCTCCTAGATTTTGACCTTAAGAGACAAAGTGCTAGGGTGTAGGCACTTCTAGGCCCTATTTCCTTACTCTCCTTATCCTTTCTATGGAGTAGAACTTATGCAACAATAACCAAATGCAAACCTCTAGAATGCTATAAATTTAGGGCTCCAGAGTTTCACAAGTTACTAGATCAATTTAGTGAAAGCTTGGCAAATAAAAAGTAAGAAAGTAGCAACTTAAGTTTCTTACTTCAAGCATTGAATACACCATACAATTTCATAATATTGTATGAGAAAATAAAACCATACCTTAAACCATTCAATAGATGACAAAATGCAGATTCTACTTACTTGCACCAAGAATAATCATGAGTATACCATGCAAGATCACCATAAAACTCCAAAAATTGATCCAAATTGCAAATACAAGCCTTAAACAATAGTGGTGCCTCACAATTTCAGCCAACAACCCTAATAGGGTGTAAATTTCAGACCTCTTGTCTCAAAGGACAAGTTATGATGAAAATGAATGTCACTTTCTACTTATTTATACAAAATTTAACCTAAAATTAATTTTAGTTCATAATTACTGGCCGACCTGGCCAGTTTTTTACACAAATTAAATATGGACAAAATAAAATTAATTTACATATAAGAATCACTCCATAGGTGGCGTCATGCCCCTCTAGGGTGAAGTTGAGCCCCAAGTATGGAACACTGGGAAGGGAAGGTGAAACATTGGGCGTCCAAAGGCCTGAAGCCCTGCCACATGTGTCAATGCCTCATAAATGTCGTCCAAGATAAAAAGACCAGTTTCAGATGATGTCTAGGGTATCCATGATGACGTTCATGGCCCTCAAGGGATAACGTCCATGTGGGAGGAGCAAGATCCCCTGGGTATAGTTCTGCCAAGGTGCCTCCAAAGGCAACGTCCTTCTTTCTTCTGGTGCAAGTTTTCAATCCCTGTCATGCCCCTTGGTTGGGGTCTCAGCATCCATCGGTGGGCTTTGAGACCTATGAAGGTATGATCTAATCATTCCCTCATCTACACATGTCCACTAGGCAAGGTATTGCAACAACAACAAGTACACCCTCCACGGGTTCATAAGTCACAAGTATCATAGCATGTAAATCACATCGAATAATTAAATTACCCAAACATGTGCATCAAATCCCTCTTAACCCAAACAAATGCTCAAAGACGTTATGCAATTTGACAAGTTAGGTTTGGAGAAGGTCTCAGGGTGTCCCATTGGGCTAACCTCTCTTAATTTTTGCGCGTTTCCCAGGTGGGATCTAGTCCAAGTCATGTAAGTGTATGAGGTGGCATGGGGTAAATATTTGGGCATAGGGTGCATGTGATAACAGGGAAATGTAAAGTCTTACCTGTGGGTGCCTTTATAGAGGGTGAGTTGCACCTTGTCATGAATGCAATTGTTTCCTAGCCCATTTATTTCCTTTTACTCTTAGATTTATTTCGTTTGATCTTTTGTTCTTGTGCTTCAAGAAAATATTTGAGGGCCACTATCCTGGCTTGATGACCAGAGGTGACAACGTTATCCAGAAACATTTCACAGAAATGAGAAGGCTAACTCATGACGAGACCCCCTTTTATCTCTTGGCTATCCCACCAAGAACCAATATCATGGCTTGGTGACCAGATAGGTGGTAGTGTCATACCGCTACATGCCCATGGTCATAATAAATCAGCTCATGATGAGACATCTTATCCATCAACTAGTACCTCGAGTGTTTATGCTATCTTATGGGTCCCCTTTTCTTACTGAGAATATTTTCACTGTCTTATCTGGGATCCCTGGGTGAAGCATCTCGAAGGTTTCAACATTGGATTTTAACTCTTTCTAGCTACTTTTACCCTATGGGCCTTTAACCCCTTCTTCCCATGTGGTAAGGTACAACCTTCCTAGTGTAGCCAATCCCAATGCCCAAACAAGGATAGGGGAGATGAAAGGAACAAAGATGGAAAGTGATAAGTATGGAGGGAAAGGATGATGAATTTTCACAGATTCACTTAGTAGCAACCCATCCTAAAGGGAAATCAACTTACTAGGGTACCATGTCACCCTTCTAGGTATGAACGAGGCAAAGAGCATAATGTCCAAGGAAACATCATGAAATTGAATAAGGATTCAATACAACATATTCAAGTGCTTCAAAAATCAGAGTGATACATACCATGATACCCAGACTCATTACCTCATGGAGCAAGACTCACCGCTACTTCTGGACCAGGTTGGTGTCATGGATACTATTGTTGGTGATAAGTGTATTGCACTGAAGAAAAGAGGGGCCCTCCGGGACCATGCTCAAGTCATTTGGCTATCAGTACTCCATGTTTAGGACTCGTGGGCATCGAGACATGATATCCTTAGTTATCCCTAGGCTAGGGGATAACAAGTTGGAGAGCCAGATGCTAAAAATGTCCAGTGAACCATCATTTTAATATGTAATCACATGCAAATATTAATTAAAACACATCACTGCGGTAGACTAACCATGTAAAAAAGTAGGAGGGACTAAACTCCACTAAATAGGGAAAGGACGATAAAGTTAAGGATAAGGGGCTAAGTGAAGGGGGCTTAAACCCAAAGCAATAATATATTAATATTAATTAAAGTATAAAGTATGGATATTTATTTTATCCTAAGTTCTAAAGATGGGACAGGTGGGTCCAAGATGGTTCTCAACAGGACAAGTGTCAAGTTGGGAACATGAATACATAAAGTTTAGACTTAGTTCATTTTGGCGATCATCCCTTCACTCATTCAACTATCCTCTGTAACTTCCTGTTACTATCACTGTAATTGTACCCCGGTTAGTTGGGAGCTGGACTGAAGAAGCGGGTTGTCAGGCCGGTAGGATATTGAAGAGGTGGGTTGTTATGCCCATGGGAATTCTCTCCAGGTGAGAGAATTGTTGGGAATTGATTCCCGAAAGTGCCAAACTGCAGCTACAGGGATCTGAGAGTTCCTGTCTGGCCTATTGTTGAAGCCCTGGAAAGGAAGTGGGGAAACTAAGGGACTATTGAGAAAAGAAGGGGCACACTTCCTGGGGTGGGACAAACATGTGGGGAATGAGGGACTGTAGGTTGTTATTTTGAGTTAGCACCTGTGACTGAGATTTTTTGTTGTCTAAGATGCCTTATATGGGATAGGAATCCTTTACCCAGGTGGAGTTTAGTCCCATCTCGGGGGTGACCCACTGCTGAGAGTTATGAGCCATGTGGTCTAAGGCTGGGAGGAATGTGGAAGTTCTGCATGTAGTTGGTGTTATTTTAATCAAAGATAAGTGTAAATTGTGTGTTATTTCATATGTTGCGTTAATATTTATGCATTTTTTTCATGGGATTTTTCCTGTGTATGTTGCATGCGTATTTTCTGTTATTATTTTGTATGAATATGTGCATTTGCAGAGTATTTTTATAATGTAAATTTCTATCAGAGTTCAAAATTTTAAGTGGCATAGCCCAACAGGTGGTTGGCGATGCTACAATGTGGTATCAAACCTGATAAAGAGACGATTTGTGCGTGACTTGAACTAGCTTTGGTGGCTAGGTATGTTACAATGTGGTTTCAAAGCTCCAATTTTCAACACTGAGCCTAGATGGGCCAATTAGTGGAATGTAGAAGTGAAATTTATAGACTATGCAGGCAAACTGTTTGACGAAATGTTGGAAAAAGGATGTATGAAATCCGTTGTTGAAATTAAGGAAGTAAGATTGAGAGAAATTTCAAGGTTAATGTGAAGAATTGAGCCCTTTGGAGATTTTGAAAATAAACAAATTGGAAAAATTTGGGTATTTTTTCATACGATGACGTCGTCATGGCGTTGAGGCCACGTGTCAGTTGACGGGGTAGAAGAAAGATGGGAGCTTCCATGATGGCAGGTACATATTGGATGTGATTACAATTGGCAGGTGATGTGGAGCCATGTGGTAGACCAACTGTCGGTGCCACGAAACTGCGGTAAGATCTTGGGAAATTGTTTACGAGTTTATGAGTCTGTGAGTCCGAAGAAGTGGAAAAATGACTAAGTGCTGAGACTTTTCAGAAAGACTTATGAAAGAAAGGTTACAAGATTGTGAGTCTGCGAGTCCGAAGAATAGAAAAATGGCTAAGTGTTGGGACTTATTATGAGTCAGCGAGTTTGCGAGTCCGAAGAAGTGGAAAAATGACTAAGTGTTTAAACTTTTCATATGGACTTATGAAAGTAAGGTTATAAGATTGTGAGTCCGTGAGTCCGCGAAGAAGGAAAAATGGCTAAGTGTTGGGACTTATTATGATCCTGTGATTCCGTGAGTCTGAAAAGATGGAAAAATGACTAAGCGTTGGGATTTCTCGGATAGACTTACACAATATTATGAGTCTGCAAGGATGGAAAAATGGCTAAGTGTTGGGACTTATTATGAGTCTATGAGTCCGCGAGTCCGAAAAGATGGAAAACTGACTAAGCGTTTGGATTTCTTGGACAAAATTACACAAGATTATGAGTCTGCAAGTCCACGAGTTCACGAAGATGGAAAAAATGGATAAGTGTTGATGGCAGGTTCATGGAAGGGTCTTGGACTGAAGAGTCTAAATAACCAACCAAAAAATTGATATGGGAAATTAATTTCATGAGGAATCGGAAGAAATGATTCTTATGCATTATTGGAACATAATTGTGCATAATTTTCATGAATATGTTAAATTATTTAGTCTAACAAATCTTGTTTCCTGCACATTTTTGCATAGTTAACATAATTTAGACCAAAACAGGATCAACATAGAGATAAAAAAAATGGAAGATACACATAGAACTTACAACCATGAAGAGGAAGTCAGGGGGTTGTATGCAAGTTTGAGTAATGAAGGTACATATGCAAATGGACAGGGAGTAGGAAATGAGGAAAGCATGAACTTAGTAAAAACCATAAAAATTATGCAAAAGGATGTCCATAGTTATAAAGTTGATAATGAGAGGCTTATGAGAGCCAAGGAGCAACAAGAAGGATTTAACCTCAAATTAATGTAGAGCTTCGACAAAATAGAGAAGAAGATGGATAAGGAGACCAAGTCAAGAAAATATGGGAGTCACAGACCTAATGATTATAGGAGAAGAACAAGAAGTGTTGGAAGGCATCATGAGCACTCGCCAAGGCATTCAACCAGGAGAGCACATAGTAGTTCAAGTCCATCCCCTGTCAGGGAGCATAAGAAGAAGTTCAAGGTGGATGAGCTACAAGCGGAAATGAACAAAATCAAGCCTCCTACATTTGATGGCGAGCATAAGAAGGATGACGAGGAAGAGACATGGATGCTAGGAATGGGGAAGTATTTTCAATTGCATAATTACTCTTCACGCGCAGAAGGAAGAATTTCCATCTATCAGCTCGAGGGAAAAGCATCAATGTGGTGGGACCAATTTGTGTAGGTGAAACACATTGATGAGAAGAAGGTTACTTGGAGGGAATTCAATAGGTATTTTCAAAAGAAATACTTGACTAAGCGATACTATGACAAGAAAATGAAGGAGTTATTTGAACTCAAGCTTGGGAGTATGACCATAAATGAATATGAAAGGACATTTTTAGAGTTGCTTAAGTATGTTTCTTTCATCAAGGATAAGTCGGTTAAGATTCAGAGGTATTTGAGTGGGTTTCCATCATTTATCAGTGGCAAAATACAATATGATGATCCCAAAACATTGGAGGAAACCATAAGGCGAGCTAAATGCCTTTATGATTAGCATAAAGGAAGACCAACTTTCCAAAAGCCTCAGAAGAAAAGAAGACAAGTAATATGGAACAAAGGAAGAAGGAGACCAAGTCACCATTCTTCATAAATAATTCTTAGGGACAACCAACTTCTAAAGAGCCTAGAATGACCAAGATATTGGAGAAAATACCAATGCAACCACCTATTCAATGTTGGGGTTGTGGAGGAGTTCATATGTATAGATATTTCCCTCACAGAGGTGAAAAAGTGAGGATTGTTCACAATGTACAACAAGATGATATAGTGGAAGACATGGGAAAAAATGTACCTAGGATCTACGTGGCCCTGGACAACAAGCAAGTTGAGTTTCAGTCACATATGATTGAAGTGGAAGGTAAGATCAACAACCAATCCATTGCTATTTTAATTGATTCACGAGCTAGTCATAGTTATATACATCCTAAGATGGTGGAAAGATTTCATTTTCCAATAAACAAGCTTGGGAAATCTTGGTTGGTACAACTGGCTACCGTAGCTAAAATAAAAATTAATGAAATGGTTAAGGCATGTCCAATGGACATGAATAGACTAAGCACCAGGGAAGATTTGAACATCGTACCTTTAGGTTCCTATGATTTCCTAATTGGTATGGATTGGTTGGACCAACACTATGATGTCCTAGACTGTTATAATAAGGCATTTACTTGCTTGGATGAGGAAGGGAACTTAAGGACGGTATGGGGAATTCCCAGGGAAGTAACCATCAGAGAAGTTTCAGCTTTGTAGTTGAAGAAAAGTTACAGGAAAGGGTGTCAAATATTTCCAACACATATGGAAGAGACACCTAAAGAGAAGTTGCCAAATATTGAAAATTATGCAGTCCTAAAGGAGTTTGAAGACATGTTTAAAGAAATACCAGGATTACCCCCTAAAAGAAATATTGATTTCTCCATCAATCTGATGCCTGGAGCAACCCCAATATCCAAGACCCCTTACAAGATGAGTACACCAGAACTGAAGAGATTGCAAATGAAACTTGAAGAGCTTCTGAAGAAGGGGTATATACGCCCAAGTGTGTCACCTTGGGACGCCCCATTATTATTTGTGAAGAAAAAGGATGGAACATTGAGACTTTGCATCGACTTCAAGAAGTTGAACAAGGTAATTGTGTATAACACATACTCTTTTCCAAGGATAGATGACCTCTTTGATCAACTCAAATATGAAAAAATATTCTCCAATATTGATCTCAGGTCAGGCTATGATCAAGTAAGAATTAGAGAAGAAGACATCAACAAGATTTTTTTAAAACAAGGTATGGCCATTATGAGTTCACAATGGTACCATTTGGTTTATCAAATGCACCAGTTGTCTTCATGTGTTTAATGAATGACATTTTCATGGATTACTTAGATACGTTTGTCATTGTCTTCTTGGATGAAATTCTTATATATTCTAAGTCTGAAGAAGAGCATGAGCAACACTTGAGGATGGTATTATAGGTGTTGAGGGAGCATCAATTGTATGCCAAATTGAGCAAGTGTTCATTCTATCATAAGAAAAATCATTATTTGGGCCATATCATTTCAGAGGAAGGGATAACAGTGGATCCATAAAAGATAAGGACCATTGAAGGATGACCAACACCAAGAAATGTCTAAGAGGTGAGGTCATTCATGGGCCTTGCAGGTTACTATAGGTGATTTATTGAAGTATTCTCAAAGATTGCACACCTAATCACTTCGTTGTAGAAGAAGGGTGTGAAGTTTGAATGGACACATGATTGTGAAAGAAGTTTCCAAAACTTGAAGCATTTATGAACAAGTGCTCCAATACTAAGGATTTTTTTATCTAGGTGAAGACTTCATTGTATGCATTGATGCATGTAAAGAAGGGCTTGGTGGAGTCCTTAGTCAGAATGGGTATGTGGTGTGCTATGAATCAATGAAGTTAAAGGAGGATGAAAGACACTATGTTACTCATGATTTGGAATTGGAAGCCATAGTGCATGCATTGAAGATGTGGAGGCACTACCTCATGGGAAAAATATTTGAGTTGAGGACAAACCATAATGGTCTGAAATATTTATTTGGACAACCAACTCTAAATGTCAGGAAAAACAGGTGGTTAGAATTCCTCAAGGGATATGACTTTGATATAAAGCATATCAAAGGTAAAGAGAACAAGGTGGTTGATGCACTTAGTAGGAGGGTGCATGAGATGCATGCTACAACCATTGGCATGTACCAATCAAATTTAAAAGAAATAATTTTAGAAGTTGCAAAATCAAATCATAAGTACATGGAGGTAAGGGAAAAACTTCAACAAGGTAATTTACAACAGAAAATTGAAGACTATAAGCTAGAAAATGATAAAATTCACATTTACAGGGGCATAATTTATGTGCCAAATTCCCATGAATTGAAAAATATGATATTGAGATAAATGCATGATGTACCTTATGTTGGGCACCCAAGTTATAAGAAAATTATTGCATCTGTCAAGAGACAATATTATTGGTCAGACATGAAGAAAGAAGTAGTTGATTTTATTGCTAGGTGTTTGGAATGTCAAAAGGTCAAGGATGAGCATAGACACCCTGCTGGTTTGCTACAACCATTTCCCATTCTTGAGTGGCAACGAGAAGTTGTAAAAATAGATTTCATCAGAAAACTACCCAGAACAAACAAGCAACATGATTCTATCATGGTAGTGGTGGATAAGCTCACTAAAGTTGACCATTTTATTCCAGTAAATATCACTCACAAGGAAACCAACATTGTTGATATTTATATAGAGAAATTGCTTGACTACATGGTATACCCAAGATAATTGCGTTTGACAAAGATCCAAAATTTACATCAAATTTTTGGAAAGGGTTATTTAAGGGATTTGGAAAAAATCTGAATTGTAACATCCCCATTGTAATACCTAGTTTGATTAATGCTTATGTGAATATAATGTGTGGCTATAGCCAAGTGATGTAATATGTAAATTGTATTTCAATGTTTTAATAATAAAATGTGATGCCAGCTGCTAAGAGGACATGGAAAAGAGATGGGGATGAATTAATCCACAAGAGATGGGAGTGTCTAGGATAATCGCAAAGAGGGGTCCAAGAGGGTAATTACCCAAGTTTATGGATTTAAATCATTTTCCTAAATCTGCTATTGTATATGAACCTTCTCATTTTTTATTGAGTGTTTCCAAAGCCAAACATTGAATACATGTAAGAGGGTTGGTGTGAGTGGTCACATCCCGAAGTTATTGGGCACATGGGAGTTGAGTACAATCAGCTTGGGGAAGAGTGTGAGTCAAGAAAGGAAAGAAAAAGAGAGGAATTTTGTATGGGTTGAGACAAAGAGAACAAAAGTTCGAGCAATTTGGGAAGTTAGTCAGGTTTAGGCATGGAAAGAGAGTTTGAAGTGGGTGCGGCCATAGGAGGGAAAAATATGGAGCGTAATTGGAGTGAATTGGAGCTGGAGAATTGAAGAGCCCGGTTGTCAGGGTGGAAGAGTGAAATCTTGCATGAGTTGCACTGAAACAACAAGTGTTTTTGTTGGTTTGCTAATAGTTTTCCTAGTAGTAGTTTCCCTTGAGTTCTCGGCTGAGAGATTCCTAGCTACCTGTGCCAGAGAGACCCTGATAAATGAATGACACATTACTTGGGTTATCCTTGATAAACAGATGGTACATACCTTGGGTTAAACCTGATAAAAGAATGGTTCATCCCTTGGGTTATCCTTGATAAACAGATGGTACATCCCCTGGGTTATCCCTGACAAACGAATGGTGCATTCCTTAGGTTGGGCGGGTCAAGAGGAAGAGAGTTGGTGGAAAATTAGGGATAGTTGTAGGAGAATATTAGTTGGGTTGAGAGATTTATGAGCTATGAGTGGACTGTGAGAGACCACCCTCTTTTGTGGATTTATAGCCTCATCTTGGGGGTGACTAGATGTTGAGATTTGGAATAGTCAGCCTACGATTGGGTGGAACGTCCATCCCAAGCAGCTAGTTGCACGATTCTTGTTTAAGATAAGTGTTTTATCTTGTACTAATTTATTTACATTTGTTATTGTTGTGCATGAAATCTGCGTGAATGATAATGACTTATATGCTATTATAATGAGCGGTTTAGTTGTATCTCATGTTGATTATTAGCATGCTTCATATGCATAAGTTTTATGGTTATTACCGTAGCTAAATCTGTTATAAATTGTAGTTGTAGACTATGGGAAAATGAATAACAACAAAAGAATGGATTTAATTAGCAGAAGTTTCATGTTATGTGTATTCCACACGTATCGTTTCTTAGCTAGAGGCTAGGTACGTTACTAAAATGGTATCAGAGCTGATAAAGATAATTTTTTTGCGTGACGTGACCCAACTTTGGTGGCTAGGTACATTACAAAGTGGTATCAGAGCCCAGTTTCTCAACACTGACCCTGCATGGGTCATTTAGTAGAGTGCAGAAGTGAAATTACAGAGTTGGAAAGCGATCTGTCTGACAAAGGGAGATTTTTTTTGCAAATAGTTTGACAAAATGTTTACGGTGTTATGTGGTGAAATTGGATGAAATTGAGCAAAAGCCCCAAGTTTCTACAACTAAATAATGGCAATTTCGAAGTGAAAGAGTCAAATTGGAAAAGTAGCAAACAAATGTTTATGTATAGGCCTTGATTTGTTTGTATTAAGATTAGTCGTAGAGCTCTATTGATGACCCAAGAAGGAATTTCATTTTTTGGCGAATTTGAGCATTTTTGGAATTTTTGAAAATAGGCGAAATTGAAAAAAAAAATCGATATTTTTTCGTATATTGATGTCAACATGACGTGGGGGGGCGTGTGTCATCTGACATGGCGACATGTGACATGTACTTCCATGGTGGTAGGTACATTAAGGTAGGGAGTTAGAAAAATTTCTAAGTTTTGGACTTATTATGAGTCTGTCTGTCCGCAAGTCCACGAGTTCGCGAGTCCGCAAGGGTAAAAATGGCTAAGTGTTGGAGTTATTATGAGTCCGCAAGTCTGCGAGTCCGCAAATATAGAAAAATGGATAAGTGTTGGGACTTATTATAAGTCTGTGATTTTGTGAGTTCGTAAAGGTAGAAATGACTAAATGTTGGGACTTATTATGAGTAGTTAGTCTGTGAGTCCAAAAAGTTAGAAAAATGGCTAAGTGTTGGACTTATTGTGAGGCCATGAAGAAGTGGAAGAATGGTTAAGTGTTGAGACTTTTCGGACAGACTTATGAAAGGAATAATTATGATTTCGTGATTCCGTGAGTCCACGAGTCCGAATCGATGGAAAAATAATCTAAGTGTTGAGACTTTTTAGATGAACTTATGAAAGGAAGAATTATGCTTTCATGAGTCTGCAAGTCTGTGAGTTCGTGAGTCTGAATAGATGGAAAAATAATCTAAGTGTTGAGACTTTTTGGGTGGACTTATGAAAGGAATAATTATTCTTTCATGAGTTTGCAAGTCCGTGATTCCATGAGTCTGTGAGTCCGAATAGATGTAAAAGTACATGATGTCACATGTAGAAAAGATTGGAATTGTTAGGCAAGGACAACTTCCAATAGTTAACAACCTCGAATAGAGATAAATGCAAGAAGGTCGTTGATAAAAGAAGACTATGAAAGGGAATTTATAAGTCTCGAGGAAGAACCAATGAAGAGGTAATATCAGAGAAGGTGCTGATAGGCAGAACAAGTATAAATATTTCGTACCCATGTGACATGAGAGCTAAAATGGATTTGGGTAATAATCCCTTCTAAAATAGTCTATGTTTTGATGGTATGCATGTGATATTAATGGTTGTTGTATGTCATTGATACCCAAGTAGGGTATGATTCAAGAAGAAGAACCTTCATTATGGGGGTGTGAACCTCTGACAACCGGGGACAATTGGAATCCTTGGAAAAATGCATGAATAAATATATGTCATGAATACATTTCCCAATCAAGGAGTGATTGGGAACAAAAGTTCTCAAAAGTAACATGATGATGTAATGCATTGAGGAGATGCATGTGATAATATATTGGGTATATATATGACTTCCCATTATGGAAGAAGTATCTTCCAGTTCTCTACAAAATTGTAGAATGGTAAAGAGAGAAATTTGGGTGACCATGAATATTGGTACCTTGGTTATTGGTGAGGATGAATGATTAGATGCATTCATATGGAACTATGATTCCAGGTTGTATTATGCTTATTTGAGCAGATGATGAATCTAAAGCAGAAAATATAATTATGTTGTAATGATGAATGTGGACAGAGAAATTCATGTGGTAAGAGGTTGGTTGAGTCCCAACATGCCATGGAAAGTGTGCCTATCATGAAAGGTAATAATCCAAAAATCAATGCAAGGATGCATTTTGTGAAAATGTATCCATGGGCATTGACACTTTGAATTAAGCTTCAATTAATATTTGAATCACATGTGATTGGGCCTAATATGCTGAAATGAAGCATGAGTAATGAATGATATTTCCTTGAACAAATGAATCTGATGAAATTGTTAGATTGCACAAGTCAAGAATTGTTTGTGATGTCATTGATATGTGCAAAAGAATATATTTATTTGCATGAGGAACTAACAGTTTGTTTGGCTGAGTGAAGAATGAATTGCAGGAAGGAGGGGTCTTGGATATGGTTGTGGTGTAAGCCCATGAGGAAGACCAATGCTTACTGATTATGAAAGAGATAAACTACCATGAGAAATAAATATCATGCTTGCGGGATCTGGTTCCTATATGGAAAAGATATGAAAATATATATGTGAAACTTGAAATCTTTGGGTGACAGATTTGAAGGAATTTTGATTAAAATAGTGAAAGCATCTCATGAATTTTTGTATGTATGTGATATAGGTGAGAGGAAAAATATCTATCCGGGGAGGATAGATGATGGTTGTCTGATCCAGATTTTATGAGCATAACGAAATGAATACAGATTATTAACACGTGTTTAACACAAAATAATAGAGATATAGTAAAATTGGTTTTCTATTAATAAAGAAATAAGCTGGAAACTGTAAATTACAACAGAAACAAGCTTGCTGGAATGGTAGTGGCTTATCTCTGAGAAGAGATGTGACGACTGCGCTCATTCGCAAGAAGATGAATACAATGAGGCTCTAAAGGCCTTTTTACAGTAACAAGGAATGTCAAAAACACTAGACATCCAAAAACCTAACCCTAGGAGATGAAGCGCCAAAAGTCATGTGGGCCTCGTTTGGGTAAGTTAGTACATCAACTTCTCGGGGTCGTAACTTTTGCATACGATCTTCGTTTTAGGCGTATGATAGCCCGTTGGAAAGGTATCATCGAGGAGATTCATTTTAGATGCAATATCGAACGAAATTTTATATTTCAAACCTGTTTTTCCCAAAAAACATCGTTTAGGGCCTCAAAAAGGCTCCGGAAGTGAAAACTGCTAAAAATAGTAAATTACCAAAATTGCCAGAAAACTATTTTGAGCCAGTTGGAAAAGGTGCGTGGCCATTGATATCCATCTGGATCAATCCTCCCTCCTTAGGAAGCAATGGTATCCATTGCGTTGAGGTCCCTCATCAGATGAGGAAATTTCTGCTGAATTTGGCCCCGGGTGAGCCACTTGCCTTGGTGCAGGAGCTACCTTGCTTTGAGGACTCGATAAAGCTGGACCCTTTGTTGTCGAGTGCCCTTGATTTGTGTGTCCACAATCTGATCATTGGATGTCTATTGTATGTAGTCGGGGTTGAGCTCTGTTGGTGTCATTTTTTTTTCTACTTCTGAGGTGTCCAATAATGGTGCAAAATAAGGGCGAAGGAGATCCACGTTGAACACTAGGTGCAGGACAAGGAAAGGAGGAATGTTGAGCTCAAAAGAATTATCCCCCATGGCCTTGGTGACAGTGTACGACCCATAACGGAGTGGGCGAAACTTCCGATGGGGTCCTGTAAGGCGTTCTTTCTGCAAGTGCAACCAAACTTTGTCGCCCACCTGAAACTTATGTGGCACCCGATGTTGATCATGGCATATTGTACTTGTCATTGGACTTCTGTAGGATATCCTAAACCTATTGGAGGATGTGTTGGATCTTCTCAATGAACTGGGTGGCTTTGTCAGCTTCAGTTGGAGCAGGAGATGATTCAGTCGAGGTGAACACAAGGGGAAGTGAAACATCTATGGGACCCAATGGTTGGAATCCCAACCCCACCTGAAAGGGGATGTGGCCGGTTGAGCTATGCCGGGCTTGGTTGTAGCTATAATGGACATAGGGAAGGCTCTCATCCCATGTGCATGGGTTCTTTGAATTATACATGCGAAGGATATGCACAATCATTCGATTTACAACCTCGGTTTGGCCATCTGTTCGGGGATGGAAGGCCGTGGATTTGGTGAGCTTGGTGTCTAGCAATGACCAGAGGCTCGACCAAAATGTGATGAGAATTTGACTATCTCGATATGAGACAATGGTTTGTGGGATTCCAAAATGTACCCAGACTCGTTCAAAGAAGATCTTGGCAGTGGCCTCTGCTGTGATGCTCTTCTTGTAGGCAACCAGAATCACCATCTTAGAAAAGTGATCAACAACCATAAAAACATAGCCATTTCCCTGCTTGGTGGATGGGAGGCCCGACATGTAGTCCATTGAGATGGATTCCCATGGCTTGTCAGGAGTAGGAAGAGGGGTGTACAAGCCTTGTTTCTTAGTGGTTGGTTTGGCAATAATGCAGGTAGTGTAGGACCTGATATACTTGTTGACCTCCTGTCGAAGTTTCGACCAATATAAATGTTTATGTAGCATCGCCACTGTCTTTTTGACACCGAAGTGTCCTGCCACCTGACTGTAGTGGGATTCCTATATCATCTTCACTCGCTTGCTTGATGGAACACATATATGGCCCAGACGACACAACAACCCATCCTGAAGATGGAAATTATCGACAACTACATTTTCACCCAACATTTGGTAGGTGGTGGTGAAGTCAGGGTTTGTCTCATAGAGTGGGGGCCATCCAAAGGTCTCATGTCCACAAGATTCTAGCACCATGGTGAGTGCCACGACTGGCGGTTTGCTGAGGCAATCAACGACGCGATTGGTGCTTCCTGTTTTATACTTGATGTTGAGGTGGAATTTTTGCAAGTATGTGGACCACTTTTGATGGCGGTCATTCTGTAATTTTCCCTGTGTCTGCATGAACTGCAGTGGCTTATGATCAGTGTGGATGACTATCTCCTTCCCAAGAATGTAATGTCTCCACTGATGGCAGGCTTGCATAATGGAGTACATTTCTTTGTTGTAAGTAGGGTACTTACAGACAATATTTGACAGTGTCTCACTATGATAGGCCACGGGGTGGCCGTGTTGAGTGAGAACGACGCCCACAACATATTTTGAAGCATCTGTCTCGATCTTAAAGGGATGTTGCAGGTCTGGTAGTGAAAGTACTGGGGCTGAGCACAAGCACTGCTTCAAATCATCGAACGCTTGTTATTGGGATCGGCCCCACGTAAATTTTTCCTTACCACCACCCCTGTTTATTTGGCTGAGGGCCCATGCAATATGGGAGAATCCTAGCACGAACCTATGATAGAAATTGGCAAGGCCCAAGAAGATTTGAAGCTCAGTGAGTGTGGTTGGGGCTGGCCAATCACAGATGACTTGGATCTTGGTTGGAAGGAGCATTTTTCAAATTTGGCGTATAGCTTGTGCTACCGCAAGGTGTGCAGAACCCGTTGAATATGATACAAGTGTTCGGCCCAAGTCTTGTTGTAAATTAGAATGTCATCCAGATATACCACTACCAAAGTATTGGTGAATGGTCGCAGGATATCGTCCATTATCCTCATGAAAGTGGCTGGAGCATTTGTCAAACCAAAGGGTATGACCAACCATTAAAAAAGGCCTTCCTTTGACTTGAAGGCAGTTTTCCATACATATGTCTGTTTTATTGGGACCTGGTGGTAGCTAGACTTTAGATCAATCTTACTGAAGTATTTGTCCCCCGTGAGTTGATCAAGGAGGTCGTTGATTCAGGGAATCGGGTACCAGTTTCTGACTGTGATTTTATTCAGATCTCGGTAATCAATACAGAGTCGCCAGGTTCCATCTTTCTTTTGTACCAACACGATTGGGCTCCCATAAGGTGATGGCATGGGACAGATGTGCCCCTTGTGGAGAAGTTCTTGGATTTGTCACTTGATCTCCTCATTCTCTAACAAAGAGTGACGATAGACTGACCCATTGTGTAGCGGTGAGCCAAGGGTCATATCGATGGGGTACTTGACTTGGAAGTGCAGAGGTACCCCTGTAGGTGAGGAGAAGATATCTGAGTATTCTTCCACGACCTTATCTACTTTCTTCTGCTATGTGGAGAGGTCGGACGCAGAGACCCTAGATGTGGTTGTGATCTTTCCCTTGTTCTGAGAGTGAATCATGAAGAAGACAAACTTCCCCATCTGAGAGATGACCTTCCTGCATTTCTTAGCAGAGATCAAGGAAATATCACTAGGTGGGACTGCCTCGAGTATCCTGTACAATTTCCTGTTCAAAGTAATAATAACACTATGAGGCCTAGAATAATATAGAGCATGGCATTTCCATAAATAAGGTTGGCCTAAAAGAACATCACAAACTTTGAGAGGTGCAACATCACACAATACCTCGTCTTTGAACGACTTGATGCCGTACGATAGTCGACACTGTTGGCTGACGTGGATATCACTTCCTTGGTGGAGCCATCCAATGGTGTACGATTGTGGGTGCGACATTATTGGCAGTGCCAGCTGCTTGATGACCTCTACTGAGATGAGGTTCTTCTAGCTACCGCTATCAATGATGAAGTGCAGCGGGGTGCCTTTTATCCACATCTGTGAATGGAAGTGGCGCTCTCCTTCTTTTGGCTCGTCTGGTTCACCAGGCTGGAGCTTGGTGGTATCAATGGTGTCACTAGGTTCTACGTCAATGATCCATCTTCCCCTTTTTGGTTCTAGCTCAGAGTCAAAATCCACATCTGATTAAGAGGCTTTCACTTCGGCCACCAACAACTGCTTTGAGTGGCAATCAATAGTGTTATGCCAAGGGCTCTTATGGAAGTTGCACCACTTCCCAGTGTCTTTCTTTGTCTTTCTAGTGTCCTTCTTTGCTTGCATCTTGGATTGGTTGTCTTGATACTGTCCATATTTGCTCTATCCTTTGTTCTGTGGGTTGGGGCCACCCTTTCTTGGATTTTGTTGTGAGGGGTTCCCAGGCCCAAATAGGCGTCTTTTGTTTGAGCTTCTGCTCGATTTTGATGACATATATGTAGGTCGCACCCAAGGATGAGATGTCCAGAAATTCCATTTCGGTATGGATGTATCTATGTAGAGCACCACAATACTTGACCACTAGATTTCGCTCCAAATATTTGATACCCATCTTGGTGCACAAGGTATGGAAGATATTTGTGAAATGTATCACTATTTGGTCTCTTTCTTGCCGCAGTGTGGTCCATTTGGTATACAGGTCGTCATAACTTCCGACAGGGTAATATTGTTCCTTAATATCATACCTGAAGGATTCCCAGGTGTCCGTGACTGAAAATAATGATGGTTCCTCTGTTTCCTTTTGCTTATAGAAAGTTTCCCACCAATCTTTGACATGGGGAACGACTTTGAGGAGTGCAAAAGTAATATTTTCTCTATTCGAAAACTTATGGACATAAAAATACCCTTCTAGTAGATTCAACCACTTGTATACAACATCTGCGTCTATCTGACCTTCAAATATAGGAATATCAAAGTTTATTTGTACCTTGAAGGGGGCGGTGCCTCCGTTTGAAGAAGATGTGTTGCCCGTTGGTAGTCGCCGAAGGATTTGCGCGAAACTATCCATCATTGTGTTCCTCTGTTGTGTGAGGGATTACTCAATCAACAGTTTGAAAGGATCTCCTATCCTGTCATATTTATTTTCTCCTACCATGAGAGGTCACTTGGGCATGCGAGAGCTTTTGTCCTCAAGAGAAACAAGCTTGAGACCCAACTCTTTGTACTCCAACCTTGTTGGGGACATGCATTAAGACGACAAGGAGCAGACTGCTCTGATACCACTGATCTGGATTTTATGAGAAGAAAAAAATGAATACATATTATTAATAGGTGATTAACAAAAAATAACAGATATACAATAAAACTGGTTTTCTACTAATAAAGAAATAAGCTGGAAACTGTAAAATGCAGCGGAAACAAGCTTGCTCGAATGGTGGCGGCTTATCTCTGAGAAGAGATGTGACGACTGCGCTCATTCACAAGAAGATGATTACAATGAGGCTCTGAAGGAATTTTTACAATAAGAAGGAATGTCAAAAACCCTAGACATCCAAAAACATAACCCTAGGAGATGAAGCGCCAAAAGTCATGTGGGCCCCGTTTGGGTAAGTTAGTACATCAACTTCCTTGGGTCGTAACTTTTGCATACGATCTCCGTTTTAGGTGTATGATAGACCGTTGGAAAGGTATAATGAATGCGATTCATTTTAGGCACACTATTGAAGGAAATTCCATATCACAAACCTATTTTCCCAAAAAAACATCGTTTAGGGCCTCAAAAAGGCTCTGGAAGTGAAAATTGCTAAAAATAGTAAATTACCAAAATTACTAGAAAACTGTTTTGAGCCAGTTGAAAAAGGTGGGTGGCCACCGATATCCATATGGATCATTGTCAAAGTTGGAAATCATGGAAAATGGATACTATAGTGACATGAGAATCCTATGGTATGTTGTGAACCTCATATAATGATATGTCATGGTGACACGGGCCAGAGGGATGCCTCGACAAGAGAAAGTTGGAGGGTCACCTCAACTATAAGACTCGAGGAAGTATAAAAAATTCTTATTGTGCAAGAGAACCTTGTAAATGAAGCATGGATCACCTGAGGGACTGTATAGTAGAGAAGGGGGTACCTGAGCCCGGGACTAGGGGGTGAGTGACCACAAAGAAGAGGAAACTTCGATAGTTCTTGTAATTTGTTGATTACGATCATGCACACAACAGGTATGTCAAGGAAAATAGTGAGACAAGTTAATGGGAAAACCATATGGATACAAATCCATAAACTACACAGAAAAGTATTATGTTGATTATAAATTTCCTCTTGATTTATGAACAATAATAAAATGTTAATTCATGAAATGATGAATTGACATGCTTATTGTTTGAAATTGTCATAGGCATGTGCTAAATTCCAAGAGTATGGGAAAGGACCAAACCAATAAAAGGAAATTGATGCTGAAGAAGTTGAAGGATAAAGGCATGGTAGGTGTTATTGAGAAAGAACACTGAGGACAATGTTCCTTTGAAGGGGGAGGGGATTGTAACACCCCTTTCCTAAACCCCTTATTATATGTAAGTAATCATAGTTAATTATTTCCATGTCATGGCTTCTGAACAATGCAAATTTATTTTTATTTTAATTAAGATTGCCAATAACTGATTGTGGGGTTGAATCCTTGAGTATTTCCCATGATACCACTAGAGGAAAGGGTGAGGAAACCTTGTTACACACCAAAATTTCACACTTGAGTTTCACACCCTAAGTGTTGCAAGTGTCTCAAAGTGATGCATTCAACTTGTTAAGTGTCACATACATTGTCGCAAGTGTCATATGCACCTAACCAAGTGTTACATTCACTTTTCTAAGTATCGCAACCTGTTGACACCATGAAATACATTTTCCACAATCCCTAAGTTATGTTGGAAGAAGAATCCCCATCATCTGACAATCAAAACAAACATTTTTCTTGGAAAAATTGACCTTTTTGGTCATTTTAGAAGGGTGGTGCCCCCCTACCCATATTAGGGGAGAGTCAGTGCTCCCCTTGCCATGTTAAGGGAGAGACATGGTGCCATGTCTTTAACTCTAAGGGAGAGCCAGTCTTGTTAGAGGAAATCATGGGATTCTCCACCGTTTCCTAAGGCCCAGATCTCTTGGGATGAGGTTGGTTGTGCTCGAATCCTATACTATGGCTCTATCCTAGGATCTAATCCCAACTAAGGATCCATATCCTCAACCATATCCTTCATTAGCTCATGGTGGTTTTACCTCTCAAGCCTATATATTGAAGGTATTTCCAAGGTGAATGGGGGAAGAATTCAGATATCAAACCTTTGATCTTGGGAGAAGCATCATCATTTTAATTTCAAGATACGTGCAAGGGGATGGAAGAGGAGATACTACATCATTGAGAATGATTTGCAAGTGCCTTCTTTGGATTTCCAATTAATATCAACTTGGCATGTTCCCTTCAAGATCATGTGTTCTATATCTACATTTGCTTATCTATTGTCGTTTCAGTATTCATATATATATATATTCTTTGTCTAATCATATAGAGTAGGAGGAAGAGTTCATTTTATAGTCTTTGTAGGACTTCATTTACATTGAGGATCTTGGATATTAACCCCATAGGAAGAGTTCATTTTCTAGTCTTTGCAGGACTTCATTTGCATTGAGGAGCTTGGATATTAACCCCAAGGATTGGAGCGGCGAGGATGAACATCGCAATAAGGTATGCCACATTCTTCTTCTCCCTTGCTTGATTGATTGAGTTAGATATATAGGGAAAGTAGTGACCACTTCTTCACTTATGTATTTGGACCAAAGATATGGGTCTTGGTCCAATGGGGATCTTAACCTCTCCGCAGGGTAATATTTCTCACAACAAACCTATAGAGGGGTTCATCATGCTAAAGATGGCCCAAACTTCCTTGCTGATAATATTTGATATTCATATTATTTTCCTCATCCCTGGTTTCAAGGAAAATTAGTTAAGGAGGAAATATGGTAGTTAGGAAACAAACTACCCAAAATAAATCTAGGCAAGGGAGATCATGCTAGGACAACTGAAATCTGTTAGCCACAGGTACCACATGATACCATTTCTATAGATTAGATTGACCCATAGGTTTCCTTCTGAAAAAAGGAATGGGGTAGGTCGAGGACCTTCACTAAAGATGAGTGCAAGAGAATCACACGAGGGTAGATAGGAGATCAGGAAGAAAAGTTTGGGAGACAAAGAGAACTCGAAAGATTTCAGATGGGAGAAAGAGGATAGATTGTGTAAAAATACAGTAACAGAAAAAGAGTTGGAGCTCTAAATATTAGTAGAGAGTCCAAAAGTCCTGAATTGAGCTGAGAAGGCTGCGATTTTGATACTCGAAAGGTATCTGACAAACCTTGTTGAGGCTTGCATTAGGTGGGTGTGGGGAAAATCTCTACCAAGAGTTTTGTGAAGGAGAGTATCCTTCACAAATTGTTGAGAACCAAAGAGAGAGTTTCCCTGGTGGTATCATGGCTTGGCATGGGGGTGGCCAGAGTGCTAAGAGGGAATGAATCTGAGCCTACAATTGGGTGGAAAGGAGAACACCCACAATCAGTTGGTTGGTTATCAACTATAATAGATAGGTATTTATGAACTCTGTGTATTGAATGTAATTTATGACTAAATGTCTATAATTGTCTCAAGGATGTGCATGCATGATTGACGATTAGATGGGTGTATCTCTTATATTTTGTGCATTGGACCTAAGAGAGGATTTATGAAACTCGCCAAGTATTGAAAAGACTTAGTGAAACCCCTCGAAATTGACTGGACCAGAATGCCAAACCTATGTAAAGGCTCTTGTTTTTCCTAGAATATCATGATTGTTGATATGGAACAACAATTATATATGGGTCCTCCATTTGATATAGGGTGAGAAGTAGTATCAACCGTCGATCTAGCGATGTGGAGAGATCATGGCCCTCCATCGGAGCAGGTTTTGATGCATGTAGAGGGTATACCCCGAATCAATGAGGATTGTTGATCCATCAGAGGATAACTGTGGAAGATGTGAACTATTAAATTCGTCGTAGTGGATGCAGTCAAAGACTGAGGGCATATAATACCTAGTTCCATCACAACCATTGGAATTGGCATGGTGATCCGATCATAGCCATAGATCCTAAGGGGAGTGTTTTCGAAATTCCATGGTCGAAGTAACCTTGGATGCCAAAGTGGAGACACCCCAATGGAAGAGTTTGAGGGACAATTTGGGTCGCTTATCGGTGGACAACCTAGGGATGACCTCCACCATAGATTTTCATGGGTCTCATTTGAGAAATACTGAGAGGAGTGATGTCAGTATGACGTTTCATGCTGACCCATAATTCCAACGTGTCTAGATATTGATAGGTGCCAGTCTGTGGTTGGTGACAAGTAATTGGTCGGTGGGTCAAGCATGGGCCTCTTGGGCGAATTAGGCCTTAGACCTTTGTTTTAACCTTGGTCATTGAATCTAAGGGATTAAAATATCTCAATCATTGATCATAAAATATCCATCGGAGTATTCCATGGTTACACTAGAATGAGACTTCGAATTAATCGAAGACATCGATCTATTAGGGAATAATTCAGAGTGATCATGACCTTCCATCAGAATGGGACTTTTAGAGTAATTTGGTCCACTAGGATGAAAATAATATGAAGGAAAGACTATGAGGAGAAATCTCGATCATCCATCGGACCCAATAGAATGTAACCTTGATCGTAGATCTTGGTGGGTCCTTCGAGACAAGACCATGAGGAAGGTGATGTCATGCTGACATGGATGATGTCGCCCCACCAATGTGCAAAGGACATGTGTCATCACCTGGAGTGGCATGATGAGTGCACCTATGGCAATGTGTATGTCACATCGAGTACACGTGGAGGTCCACTTTTCGAGTAGTGGTCTTTTGACATACCTAAGTACATATGAGAAGGGGGCCAGGAACCCATGTAATTTCACACAAAATCCTTGTCATTAGATATACTGTGAAGACATATTGATCGTCCATCACAGAGTGCCTTTCAGAGTGAGTTCACATAGAAACACTTTGACAAAGGAGCTTCGAGGTTTGATCTAGACCGTTGATCCATTGAGATTGAAGGGAGCTCCGAGATTCAAATATGACCGTTGATTCGATGGGAATGGAGGAGCTCCGAGAGGAGATATGGGTCATCCATTACGAAGCATTATTTGAGGTGGAATTTCTCAAAGACACTCCGACGTGAAATCTCCGAGATGAAATCTACTCCATCAATTTTCCTAGGCATGGGGAATCCAACAGATGATCTAGGTCGTCAATATTTAGTTGAAAGATTAAAGGGATGACGTGGAGAGTGCCATGTGTTGATCACAGAAGGTGCCATGTGGCCTAGTGATTTGACACCTATATGTGAAATTTCGTGAGAAGTATGAGTACCATGTGTCTGGGGGTGATAGTGCCACATGTCATTTGGAAGTGGCACCGCATGTAAAAAGGATTTGGCACGATTGAGATTGGTTTGAGTCACCAGGGTGATTGGCATTCCAACAGAGGGACTCTGAGAGGAGATTACTGGATTACTGAGAGGGGGGTTGAATCAATAATAGAGAAATCTAATCCTTTTTAACTATATAATGCAAGTGTTATAACAATGTAGCATTATCATCCAATATTTGTAGAGTAAATAAACAATGAACAAATGAACAATCATACACATACACAATACACCAATGTTTTTACATGGAAACCCAAAGCGAGAGAAAACCATGGAATGATTTTTCTTATATGTATTGAAGAATTACATTCATTGGAAGCACCAACTTCCTTTGTTTTCCAGCTGCAACTAGAAGGAGTATCCAACCCCTAGTCTCTCAGGCTACATCTTGAGGGAATCTCCAACTCTCCAATTCTATGGATACAACCAGAAGGAGGCTACAACCCTCTATGTTCTCCGGCTACAACCGGAAGGTGGCTACAACCACTTGTCCTTGCCCCATCCAACCGCCTTAACGTATAAGTAGAATGATGGAACCACTTTCACACTATCACTTTGAGATATACTACTGTAAACCTGTACCAATCAACCTGCACCAAACAACCTGTACCAATAACTTGAACCATGCATCAACCTGTACCTCAACCTGTAATCAACCTGTACCATAAATAAGTGCATCAACCATTCACCAACCTATACCAAACAACCTGCAATCAAATTGTACCATAAACAAGTGCATCAACCATGCACCAACCTGTACCTCAACCTGCAAACCTTCCTTAACTTTAACAACAAGAGACT
>ML846081.1:36127-48428 GCA_009831015.1 Picea engelmannii | reverse complement strand
CGTTCTTTTTCCTTCACGGTCGGTCGATAGATCACTTGCATCATAAAACAATGGGACCCCTAAAAAATACATTGGAAACCTTAATCACGATGGCGAAAGTGAATGCAAATGGCCCCTTCTATGGTTAACAGAGAGATAACAATAGCATTCTAACCCTAGTCACTCAGTCGTTGAATTGTCAGTACGCCTCTACAATCCTTCAATGAATATTTCTCCACAATATGTGTGTGAGATGCAGTGCCGTAATACTATTTCTTTACCGCAATTTCTTCTAAGGTTTAATGTCTTTTCCACAAGATCTTGAGCATATATATACGATGTATAATATATGAATTGCTTTCTTTTATCAAGCAATCGATAGTAAAGCTTCTTTAAATGACTTCCCTATCGAAGAATTCAAGACAAGCACCTTCATCTAAACTGCACAAGCCCTAGATGTGAGTTGAGGCAAAGTTATTTAACTAATTTTCTATTTGCAAAGTCAATCATCTATACACACTCAACTTCATGAATAATGATGACCCTAAAAATACCCTAAAAAAATAAAAAACCATATTTATATTACTAAGTGAAACAATTGGTTGGGCAAATATTAAATAAACAAATACAGATTCAGTGAAAAGTTTAACAATTGCAATGTTATTTGCAGTGAATCGCCAACATGTAGCAATAACATAAGCTGCCTCCATCATGAAACATGTTTTTCCAGCTGATGTAATTTCTCTCTAAATGTTGAAATAATAAAGTGAATTAATCTCATAATGACACTTCGACTATATTTGTTTTTACCATGAAAATCTCACTGATGGTGCAATTCATATCCATTATAAATTCTCTACGTCAATTCTTAACGTCTGATTTCTAGGAAGCATGAAAATTTGGTCAAATGATAGATGACAATCTTTATGGCAAAGCCAAACAACAATGCATCAAAGCCAAACAACAAGCTTCTCTACCTTCTGGGCAGGGACTTGTTACTAAGAAAATCCACTTGTTTTTTATACAATACAATCTTCTAGAATCTTCACAGAGTTCAACATGGGGAACTATCTATATCTTATTTGTTTCAAACAAACCGATTAAATGACAACCATTGAACTATAATTGATAAATACTGCAATTTATTTGTAGAGGTTTTAATTTTTTGACATTAATTAGAACAATTACAATTTATGAAAACACACTTTAAATCCTCCTACATGTCTTATCTTTCAAGCTAGGCGTGTCTAATAAAAATAGAGTTACATTTGAGTTATGAGCATTGCAGGCTCAAAATTAAAAAGAAAATTCTTTAATTATGAGTTCATGTCGACAATCTTCTTCCTTAAGGTTAATTTCCCGATCATTTTTGAAATCTTGTGCTCCTCACTCCAAGTTGACTAACTTAGGATACCCAAAACCAAAGCAAACATAGCCTCTTTGTAATACCATCACATTTCGTGATATCAATACTCTCTAACACCTAATAATTTTTGATGATTGAAACTACAACCATGCTTGTTAATCCTCCATAATGCCACAACTGTAAAATGGACACACTTTTGCAAGAGGAAAGCATGCCCCCCAACTCTTTGTCATGTAGACAATCATTATAAAAAATATCTAATTTCTTGATCCATTTGAGTTGTTGATCAAGTGCTGTCAATATGTTAGGTTCCTACACAATAACACAACATCTTACTAAAACTAACTCTTCAAGTGACAATATTATGTTTGCACCAAGAAATTTCAAACTAGCTTGAGTTGCTAGTCAACAACTGTGTAAATATAGGCCTTTAAGTAACCAAAAAAATTATTTTTTAGCTATAAAAACTAAGTCCTCATTGCTAAGATCAAGAATTGGTAGTAAATGTAAAATTTCTAGACTCTAGCTCTATGGAACAACAAATTGGAATCCTTCTATATTCCCCGCATCATAAAAAAACAAGGTTCCTTCATGCCTTACAATTTTGTGTAGAAAACATCAAGATTTTGTTAACTATAGTTCTACACCTCCTCAAGTGAAGTTCTTGGAAAGAAGATAAGGATTATACAAAGGATGATTAACTAAAATCCCCTATTCACTCACAACTATATAAGTCCAATATGTGCAATTTGGGACAATTCTACTAAATCCATCCCAAACCTATATACCCAACCCCAATATTCACCAAGCTCAATTGTTCTAATGACAATGAAATACCAAGAATCCCATTGGAATCTTCTATTGAATTCCATCTAGACAAGACAAGGGAGAGCTCTCTGAGTTACTTATGTTAGGATATTTAGACACTTAGGAGTTAGTTAAGATCAACTTGGTCTAATGTATCATTAGGTAAAAGTGTGTTTCTTTAGTATGCATTTATAGTTAGGTAATCCGACGATCAAGATATGTTCCTGGCATAGAGTGATCTGACAACTCATATTATCCTCGATCTTAAGGACTGCATAGATTCGTGGCTTAACACCCAATTGGTCCATGATCTCTATTTAAAGAGCATGGAGGGTCATTTGGTGATGATAGATTGTGAGAAACTCTCTTGTAAATATCTCCGTAACATTTTATTTTGCATTAATAAATTGCTCCAAGAGTCCACATTGGCTGGGGCCATGGATGTTTCCCCATAGGGTTTTTTCCAGATAAAAACATAAGTGTGTTGATCTTTGATCTAGTTGTGTGAGTGGGAAGGTGTTTGTCCTCTATTGGAATACTGGAGTTGTCGAACATGGTCTCAAAGTGCATTTAAAGACCCACTCCCATTGTAAATCGAGATCTTGAAGCTGTGTTGCCCCTATTATCTCCTCAAATAAATCAATCGAGTTATTTCATTTTAGGTGATAGGATGTCTTTTAAAAAATACATTTTTTATTTTTTTAAAGCTCATTTTTTAAAGATCTATGCATGTAATAAAGTTAGAATAAACTTTTGTTTAGTTTTTATTTCATCTAATTCAAATCGCATGTTTCAGTGGCTTAGGCGAACATTTCGGTTGTTCATTAGCCACCGAAAGCCTTAGCTTTCGATAGCTTAAACAAAGAAACTTGGGGTTGTTTTAGCCACCGAAATCGCAGGAGCAGGGGAGGAGTTAGCACATCCTTTCACACATTTAAATCATTGGGTTTGAAGTTCTATAATTGCAATTAGTCGTCGAAAAGACAGGAGAATGAACCATTCATGACTAGGAGCTGATCTCTGCATGATATAGCGAATCTTTTCAGATCGTTGTTTCATCAAACTACATGGTTACGTACCTCTCAGTCATCAACCATGATTGTTTCAAATCACAAGATGCTCTTTCGCATCCCTTGTAATCAGCGCCAAGATATGATGTTTGCCTCATTTTTCTCGTCCCTGTCATAGCCGAGCCGAATCTCCCTAAGTTTATGCTTTGTAACTTTCCACCAAAATCCGATTTTTCAATCCCAGGTGTACATGAGCATAGTGACAGATGAAGAAAGGAGGATCAAATATGAGGAAAGAGCTCGACGACATCAGTTACTTGGAATCGCACCCGGAGGTATGCCAATTGTTCAGGGACGCAGGTTGTTATAATTTTTGTAAAAAATTACAGAGTTCTCACAAACAGGTAGCAGAAGCCTTTGCCTTGAATTTTTATGGAAGGAAAGCAATCATCGGTCGAGATGAATTCGAGGTGGACGAAGCCTTCATAGTCGAGGTAACAGAGCTTCCCAGGACTGGAGAAAAATGGTTTAAAACCACTGTCACAAAAAATGTTGAATTCAGGTCTTACTTGAAACGAGAACACAAGGATTTGATATGGAAGAAAGACATTCCAGTGTCTTTCCTTGAAGAGAAATGGCAACAATTACTAAAAGTCATTATGGTCTATATAACTTGCGAAGGTAGATATAACAGGGTGATGATTTACCATTTCAAACTCATGAATCATTTTACTCGTAGAAACCCACTCAATCTTCCCTATTTTCTCCACAGAAGCTTATCTAAGATGGCTCATCAGGTCAAGGTGAAGCCCAATAAAGTTGCAGGTAGACTATCCCACCATGGTCTAATTAAACTTTTGGTTTGTGAGCTATTGCAGATAAGAGGCAAAGAGTGGAATTACTTCTTGTTCTGGAATGATTTTCAGACTGATGTACAACCAGAGGGTAAAACGAGTCCTCATTCCAAGAAGTCTTCTACTCCCAGAAGTGGAAAGAGGAGGAGGATATCTAACTCTCCAGTTCCAGTTAATCAACCCTCTCCTTCCTCTAAGCTTAATAAAACTAAGAAGAAATTGAACTTCAACAGTGAAACAGATAAGGCCAAAGAATCCCCAATGAACAAAAGCATTCTTAATCTTCCTTACACAAACTCGGAGGATGAAGAGCACCAGATTGAAATAGGGCACGAGGATTCCGTTACCACAGGGCATGAAAATTCCATTTTTGTAGATATATTCACAGTAATTTATGAAGACCTTCCATCACCTACACCTCAAGAAGAACAAGAACCACAAATTGTAGATGCATCATCTAGCAAAAGAGTGAAGCAGAGTAAATCAAAGGAAATCAAGAAGCTTAAGAAGAGGTTAGCTGAACAAGAAGTGCTAGAAAGGGTAATTAAAACCAGATATGAAACTTTGTCAAAAAACTTTGCAGAAAACAACTCATCCTTGGAAAGATTAGCTCATGAAAACATAAAGGAAAAGAAAAAGAAGGACAATATTGTAAAAGATTACAACAATTTATGGAGAGTAGCTCAGGGCTTGAAGAAAAAGGTTAGGGCTTTGAGGAAGCAAGCTATGTCTTCAAAACACCAGGCTCAAACACATGCTACTCTTGAAACCCTAACAGAGGTGGCAGTTCAGTGCAATGAACCAGAGGCAGCCAATAATCCTATAGTTTTTGAGCAAGATGTAGAAGCCTTAAAAGATCAGCCCTAAGGCATTTTTGAGATAAGACAAAAGGTATTTTTGAAATTTTGATAATTTCACTGAAACAAACCTTTTGGTGGCTTAGGCAAAAATTTCGATTGTTCATTAGCCACCGAAAATAGATCTTTCGGTAGCTAATTGGTCTGAATTCTGTCTACTCTAGCTATCGGAAGCACTGATAAGGCGGAAAGTTAATATTTTTGCATAGATCCAATTTTTCCTTGTCCAAAAGCCTCAGGAATGGTTCCAATCGATGGACAATAATTAATGACATCCTTATCAAGAGTTTGTTTTGATTTTGGAGATGTTCTACAAGATAGAAAGGTCAAAATCGGTTAGCTATTTTCAGGGATATAAAGTTGTTTGGCTGTCAACAAGTGTCATTTTCGACTCTTCTCATATCATATACAATCCAACAGCCTTAGAAGGCTCACTACACCTGCCAAAGAATTCGAAGGACATAAAGATCATTCAAGGATATGAATTGACCTAGTTTATAGGATCTTTGCCTATTTTCTTGGGCCAATTATTGATTCTCTATTTTAGGAAAAATTCGATCCAGTATTCTAGGATTTTGAAATTGTTTGTAAAGGCTATAAAGAACAGAACATTTGATGAAAAAAAGGTTCGATTTTGAGTTCTGTAATCCACTGTTATTGTGATAAAGACACTTTCTTTAATATATTAAACCAACAAGCTTCTTTCATTGTTATTATCAGACCCTCTTTATCTTTTTCTATGCCTTTTATCTTTTTCTTTCATTTTTATCTTTTTGATTGTTAAGAAAGAATCATAAGCATCCTTTGCTAGTTTGTTGACCCATCATATATATTGTTATGTATGTTTTGGTTAATTGTTTGGTTTTATTATCCATTTGATCTACAAACCTATTTGATAATAGTTCTTGAAGGCTTCCATCATATATCGGTAAGATAAATTTTGTCAGAAGGTTTATTCCTAATTAAACTGAGTTAGTGAAACATATAACCTCTATGCTAAAAAAGGGATCTGAGATAAAATGGACAAACAATGCAAGAAGTTCATTTCAGGATATCAAACAGGCTATCGCGGAATCTCCCACTCTAATTAGTCCGGATTACACCAAGAATTTCTATATTTTCTCTTTTACTTCATATGATATAGTGGCAACCGTCTTGTTACAAAAAGGCGATGAAGGTCTTGATTACTCGATGTCTTTCTTCAACAAATCACTCAGGGATGTTGAACTAAGGTATGATCCTATAGAAAAACAGGCTTATGTTCTCATTAAGTCATTAAAAGCTTTTAGAATTTATATCCTCCATGCAAAGATTGTTGCCTATGTTCCTTTAGCCTCTGTGAAGGATGTCGTGACCCAAACTGATATTGATGGAAAGAGATCTAAATGGATCGCAAAGTTGATTGAGTTTGACATAGAAGTGAAGCCCACTAAGTTGGTAAAAGGCCAAGGCCTTGCCAAGCTCATGACAGAAGAGAAATGTGATCTTTTGGACATAAATTTCATTGGGGAAAGTTCATAAAGTTTGTAGACAGGGGTAGCAACAGAAGAGCAACATGACAACTAGCAGGTGGTCGAGAATTTGTCTTCATGTGAGTGGTATTCAAGTATTGTTCATTTTTTATAGAATTTGGAGGTTTCTCCTGAACTTAGCATGACTCAAGCCCGATCCCTTAAGCTCAGATCAATTACATTTTTCATTAATGATAATCTTTTGTTTTGGAAAGATCCTACTGGTTTACTACTGAGATGTTTAGACAAAGATGAGTCAGCTGAAGTCATGCATTAGTTTCATTCGAGTATTTGTGGAGGCCATCATTACTGGAATACCACAACTCATAAAATCCTAAGGGCTGGGTATTACTGGCCTTTTCTTTTTTCAGATGTGTGCGCCTTTGTGAAATCTTGTGATAAGTGCCAAAGATTCACAAGAAATCAACAACTAAAATCTCTACCCCTGAGACCTATTGTAGTGAATGGTCCTTTTCAGCAGTGGGGTTTAGATTTCATAGGCGAGATTAATCCTTCATCTAGTGGTCAACATAAGTGGATCCTGGTAGCCACTGACTATTTTACCAAGTGGATAGAGGCAATCCCCATTAGAAATGCCACTCATTAGGTCATCATGAAGTTTCTCTATGAAAACATTCTGATCAGATTTGGTTGCCCAAAAAGGCTAGTGACAGATAATGCAACAACCTTCAAAGATGATGCATTGGTTTACATGTGTAAGTCAATGGGAATTTAATTAGTACACTCTACTTCCTACTACCCTCAAGGAAATGGTCTTGCCGAGTCGTCCAATAAGAGTCTAGTCAGAATCATCAGAAAGCTGTTGGAGGACAATCAAAGGAGCTGGGATTCCAAACTAAAGTTTGCTCTTTGGGCAGACATAGTGACTAACAAGAAATCCATAGGAACTTCTCCCTTCAAATTGGTTGATGGCACTGATGCCATTTTCCCCATTCAACTAGTTCTACCAGTGGCTAAATTATTTCAGGAGGAACAAACTGAATCAAATGACGTGGTAAGAAGAATGCTTGACTTAGTAGAATTGCAGCAGGTCAGAGAACAACTGGTGGATAAATCAGAATCTCATCAAAAGAGGATCAAGGATACTTTTGACAGAAAAGCGAAGGTGGACAACTTTCAGGTTGGTGACTGGGTTCTGAAATGGGATGCTCTTAGACAAGATAAAGGCAAGCACGACAAGTTTGATTTTTTGTGGACCGGTCCTTTCATGATAACTCAAGTACAACACAACAACACCTTCATTATGCAAAGTCTGGAAGGTGAAGAAATGTTTGGTGGCCCAGTCAATGGGCATTTTATGAAACTCTATTTCATCTAAGGCTTCAAAGCCTTGTCATTGTAATTTTTATTTTATTTTCAGTTTTTTTTTTTGCAAAATAACTCTATGCCCAATGGAAACACTAGTAGATAGGTTTGAATTTTCATTTTACAGGAAAGACATTGATTCTGTGGTTCTTGAAACCTCACAGGGAGGATTTCACCCCCAATAGGAGCCAATGTTATCTCCTCAAATAAATCAATCGAGTTATTTCATTTTAGGTGATAGGATGTCTTTTAAAAAATACATTTTTTTAATTTTTTAAAGATCATTTTTAGAGCTCTATGCATGTAATAAAGTTAGAATAAAATTTCATTTAGTTTTGATTTCATCTAATTCAAATATTAGGTTTCGGTGGCTTAGGCGAACATTTCGGTTATTCAATAGCCACCGCAAGCCTTAGCTTTCGGTAGCTTAAACAAAGAAACTCGGGGCTATTTTAGCCACCGAAATAGCGGGAGCGGGGGAGGAGTCAACACGTCATTTCACACGCTTAAATCATTGGGTTTGAAGTTCTATAATTGCAATTAGCCGCCAAAAAGACAGGAGAATGAACCATTCATGACTGGGAGCTGATCTTTGCATGATATAGCGAATCTTTTTGGATCGCTATTTCATCAAACTACATGGTTACATACCTCTCAGTCATCAACCATGATTGTTTCAAATCACAATATGCTCTTTTTCATCCCTTGTAATCAACACCAAGATATGATGCTCGCCTCATTTTTCTCGTCCCTGTCACAGTCGAGCCGAATCTCCCTAAGTTTACGCTATGTAACTTTCCACCAAAATCTGATTTTTCAATCGCAGGTGTATAGGAGCATAGTGGCAGATGAATAAAGGAGGATCAACTCTGAGGAAAGAGCTCAATGAAATCAGTTACTTGGAATCGCACCCGAAGGTATGCCAATTGTTCAGGGACGCATGCTGTTATAATTTTTGTAAAAAATTACAGAGTTCTCACCAGCAGGTAGCAGAAGCCTTTGCCCTAAATTTCGATGGAAGGAATGTAGTCACCGGTCGAGATGAATTCGAGGTGGATGAAGCCTTCATAGTCGAGGTAACAGAGCTTCCCAGAACTGGAGAAAAATGGTTTAAAACCACTGTCACAAAAAATGTTGAATTCAGGTCTTACTTGAAACCAAAACACAAGGATTTGATATGGAAGAAAGACATTCCTGTGTCTTTCCTTGAAGAGAAATGGCAACAATTACTAAAAGCCATTATGGTCTATATAACTTGTGAAGGCAGATATAACATGGT
Organism: Picea engelmannii; assembly: GCA_009831015.1. NCBI lineage: Eukaryota > Viridiplantae > Streptophyta > Pinopsida > Pinales > Pinaceae > Picea > Picea engelmannii. The sequence continues at coordinate 39,439 of ML846081.1, read as the reverse complement.
GATGATTTACCATTTCAAACTCATCAATCATTTTACTCGTAGAAACCCACTCAATCTGCCCTATTTTCTCCACAGAAGCTTATCTAAGATGGCTCATCAGGTCAAGGCCAAGCCCAATAAAGTTGCAGGTAGACTATCCCACCATGGTCTAATTAAACTTTTGGTTTGTGAGCTGTTGTAGAGAAGAGGCAAAGAGTGGAATTACTTCTTGTCCTGGAATGATTTTCAGACTGATGTACAACCAGAGGGTAAAAAGAGTCCTCATTCCAAGAATTCTTCTTCTCCCAGAAGTGGAAAGAGGAGGAGAGAAACAAGGCATGAGGATTCAGTTACCACAGGGCGTGAAAATTCCATTTTTGTAGATATATTCACAACAAGTTATGAAGACCTTCCATCATCTACACCTCAAGAAGAACAAGAACCACAAATTGTAGATGCCTCATCTAGCAAAAGAGTGAAGTAGAGTAAATCAAAGGAAATCAAGAAGTTTAAGAAGAATTTAGCTGAACAAGAAGTGATATAAAGGGTAATTAAAACCAGATATGAAACTCTATTGAAAAACTTTGCAGAAAGCAACTCATCCCTAGAAATATTAGCTCATGAAAGCATAAAGGAAAATAAAAAGAACGACAAGATTGTAAAAGATTACAACAGTTTATGGAGAGTATCTCAGGGGTTGAAGAAAAAGGTCAGGGCTTTGAGGAAGAAAGCTATGTCTTCAAAACACCAGGCTCAAACACATGCTACTCTTGAAACCCTAGCAGAGGTGGAAGTTCAGTGAAATGAACCAGAGGCAGCTAGTAATCCTACAGTTTTTGAGCAAGATGTAGAATCCTTAAAAGATCAGCCCTAAGGCATTTTTGAGCTAAGACAAAAGGTATTTTTGAAATTTTGATAATTTCACTGAAACAGACTTTTCGGTGGCTTAGAAAAACGTTTTGATTGTTCATTAGCCACCGAAAACAGAGCTTTCGATAGCTAATTGGTCTGAATTCTGTCTACTCTAGCTACCGAAAGCACTGATAAGGAAGAAAGTTAATATTTTTGCAGAGATCCAAGTTTTACTTGTCCAAAAGCCTCAGGAATGGTTCCAATCGATGGACAATAATTAATGACATCATTATCAAGAGTTTGTTTTGATTTTGGAGATGTTCTACAAGACAGAAAGGTCAAAACCGGTTAGCTATTTTCAGGGATATAAAGCTGTTTGACTATCAGCAGGTGTCATTTTCGACTCTTCTCATATCATATACAATCCAGTAGCCTTGGAAGGCTCACTACACCTGCCAAAGAATCCAAAAGACATAAAGATCATTCAAGGATATGAATTGACCTAGTTTATAGGGTCTTTGCCTATTTTCTTGGGCCAATTATTGATTCTCTATTTTAGGAAAAATTCGATCTAGTATTCTAGGATTTTGAAGTTGTTTTTAAAGGTTATAAAGCCTAGAACATTTGATGAACAAAAGGTTCGATTTTGAGTTCTATAATCCACTGTTATTGTGATAAAGACACTTTCTTTAATATATTAAGCCTGTAACCTTCTTTCATTGTTATTATCAGACCCTCTTTATCGTTTTCTATGCCTATGAGTTGAAATCATTTCTTTGTCTATGTTTAAAGGTCCCATGGTAACTGTCATCTTACCTTTGATTGTTAAGCAAGAATGATAAGCATCCTTTGCTAGTTTGTTGACCCATCATATATATTGTTATGTATGTTTTGGTTAATTGATTGGTTTTATTATCCATTTGATCTACAAACCTATTTGATAATAGTTCTTGAAGGCCTTGTACTGCATGAATATAGCTAGACTATCTTGAAGATACAATCCCGTGATTTAGATATTCATCTTGATCCAAACCCACACCCATTATTGAGAAAATAATTACAAAAAGGTTAAGTTACCAGGCATCTTTGAGATACAACCTAGGAGAGTTTCCTGGAGTGATAACATCCCCATTTATGGTTTCTATCATTTCTGTACATTTCTAGGCCAAGAGGACTGTTCCACTGTGTATAGAGCGCTTCTTTCAGTTAGAAACACTTTTTGTTTCACACAAAAACGATATTTAGACACTCATAAGTTAGTTAAGATCAACTTGGTCTAATGTGTCGTTAGGTAAAAATGTGTTTCTTTAGTATTCATTAGTATAAATTTGTATTTAGGTAATATGATGGTCACAATATGTTCCTGACATAGAGCGATCCAATGGTTCATATTCTCCTCGATCTTAATGGCTACATTGATCCATGGCTTAACACCCTATTGGTCCATGATATCTATTTAAAGAGCATGGAGGGTCATTTGCCGATGATCGATTGTGAGAAACTCTCTTGTAAATCTCTCTGTAATATTTTCTTTTGCATTAATAAATTGCTCCAAGTGGCCATGTTGGTTGGGGCCGTGGATGTTTCCCCATAGGAGTTTTATCACGTAAATACATCGGTGTGTTGATCTTTGATTTGGTTGTGTGAGTGGTTACTGAAGGGGTTCATCCTCTATTGGAATAGCTATGTCATTGAAGATGGTATTAGAGCGCATTTGAAGACCCACTCCCATTGTAGATTGAGATTTTGAAGCCGTGTTGCTGCATCTCTGGTTTCTTCCATTTCTGTACATATTTGGGCTGAGAGGACTATTCCATTGCGTCCAAAGTGCTTCCTTCAGCTAGAAACAATTTTTTTTCACTTATTTTTATTTTTATTTTCCGAAGATACGACCATTTCAGTCTGATTCCGAGGTATAAAGCTTGAATAGGCCCTTAAATTTTTTTATAGAGATAATATATCAATTTTTTGTTTTTTGTTTCCAGATCGCAACTCTTTTCGATCTATGTATGCTCTTTTACCTACACTCTATATGATCTTGGAAAATCAGAAACATAGCGGAAAGGGATTTCCTATATGCGTATGCTCTTTGTCGTGCGCTTTGTGTGATCTCGGTAAATCAAAAATAGAGGGAAAATTTGCATTTTCTGGGTAAGCTAAATGGGATCTAACCCTTATTGTTTCTGATAAGTGATTTTGTTTTTGTGTGTGAATGCATGAAAATAAGTTTTTATTGAGCATACACTCCAAGGTCGTCAACAACAACAATAATCCTCCTTCTTAAGACTATAATGTGTTTTTCACCAGCGCATTTGGTTGAAAGTTACTTTACTTAGTAAGAGGTCTTGAGTTCTAGTCTCTTTTTTGTTAATTTTATTTGAAAAGTTCATGCATTCATTGTAAAGTGCATTTCACTTAATTATAAAAGTGAATATCACTCTTAAATAACCTTAATATTTTATTTTAAGTTATTTCATGCAA
>ML846081.1:11599-36027 GCA_009831015.1 Picea engelmannii | reverse complement strand
CTCCTCCTCTTTCCACTTCTGGGAGAAGAAGAATTCTTGGAATGAGGACTCTTTTTACCCTCTGGTTGTACATCAGTCTGAAAATCATTCCAGGACAAGAAGTAATTCCACTCTTTGCCTCTTCTCTACAACAGCTCACAAACCAAAAGTTTAATTAGACCATGGTGGGATAGTCTACCTGCAACTTTATTGGGCTTGGCCTTGACCTGATGAGCCATCTTAGATAAGCTTCTGTGGAGAAAATAGGGCAGATTGAGTGGGTTTCTACGAGTAAAATGATTGATGAGTTTGAAATGGTAAATCATCACCATGTTATATCTGCCTTCACAAGTTATATAGACCATAATGGCTTTTAGTAATTGTTGCCATTTCTCTTCAAGGAAAGACACAGGAATGTCTTTCTTCCATATCAAATCCTTGTGTTTTGGTTTCAAGTAAGACCTGAATTCAACATTTTTTGTGACAGTGGTTTTAAACCATTTTTCTCCAGTTCTGGGAAGCTCTGTTACCTCGACTATGAAGGCTTCATCCACCTCGAATTCATCTCGACCGGTGACTACATTCCTTCCATCGAAATTTAGGGCAAAGGCTTCTGCTACCTGCTGGTGAGAACTCTGTAATTTTTTACAAAAATTATAACAGCATGCGTCCCTGAACAATTGGCATACCTTCGGGTGCGATTCCAAGTAACTGATTTCATTGAGCTCTTTCCTCAGAGTTGATCCTCCTTTATTCATCTGCCACTATGCTCCTATACACCTGCGATTGAAAAATCAGATTTTGGTGGAAAGTTACATAGCGTAAACTTAGGGAGATTCGGCTCGACTGTGACAGGGACGAGAAAAATGAGGCGAGCATCATATCTTGGTGTTGATTACAAGGGATGAAAAAGAGCATATTGTGATTTGAAACAATCATGGTTGATGACTGAGAGGTATGTAACCATGTAGTTTGATGAAATAGCGATCCAAAAAGATTCGCTATATCATGCAAAGATCAGCTCCCAGTCATGAATGGTTCATTCTCCTGTCTTTTTGGCGGCTAATTGCAATTATAGAACTTCAAACCCAATGATTTAAGCGTGTGAAATGACGTGTTGACTCCTCCCCCGCTCCCGCTATTTCGGTGGCTAAAATAGCCCCGAGTTTCTTTGTTTAAGCTACCGAAAGCTAAGGCTTGCGGTGGCTATTGAATAACCGAAATGTTCGCCTAAGCCACCGAAACCTAATATTTGAATTAGATGAAATCAAAACTAAATGAAATTTTATTCTAACTTTATTACATGCATAGAGCTCTAAAAATGATCTTTAAAAAATTAAAAAAATGTATTTTTTAAAAGACATCCTATCACCTAAAATGAAATAACTCGATTGATTTATTTGAGGAGATAACATTGGCTCCTATTGGGGGTGAAATCCTCCCTGTGAGGTTTCAAGAACCACAGAATCAATGTCTTTCCTGTAAAATGAAAATTCAAACCTATCTACTAGTGTTTCCATTGGGCATAGAGTTATTTTGCAAAAAAAAAAACTGAAAATAAAATAAAAATTACAATGACAAGGCTTTGAAGCCTTAGATGAAATAGAGTTTCATAAAATGCCCATTGACTGGGCCACCAAACATTTCTTCACCTTCCAGACTTTGCATAATGAAGGTGTTGTTGTGTTGTACTTGAGTTATCATGAAAGGACCGGTCCACAAAAAATCAAACTTGTCGTGCTTGCCTTTATCTTGTCTAAGAGCATCCCATTTCAGAACCCAGTCACCAACCTGAAAGTTGTCCACCTTCGCTTTTCTGTCAAAAGTATCCTTGATCCTCTTTTGATGAGATTCTGATTTATCCACCAGTTGTTCTCTGACCTGCTGCAATTCTACTAAGTCAAGCATTCTTCTTACCACGTCATTTGATTCAGTTTGTTCCTCCTGAAATAATTTAGCCACTGGTAGAACTAGTTGAATGGGGAAAATGGCATCAGTGCCATCAACCAATTTGAAGGGAGAAGTTCCTATGGATTTCTTGTTAGTCACTATGTCTGCCCAAAGAGCAAACTTTAGTTTGGAATCCCAGCTCCTTTGATTGTCCTCCAACAGCTTTCTGATGATTCTGACTAGACTCTTATTGGACGACTCGGCAAGACCATTTCCTTGAGGGTAGTAGGAAGTAGAGTGTACTAATTAAATTCCCATTGACTTACACATGTAAACCAATGCATCATCTTTGAAGGTTGTTGCATTATCTGTCACTAGCCTTTTTGGGCAACCAAATCTGATCAGAATGTTTTCATAGAGAAACTTCATGATGACCTAATGAGTGGCATTTCTAATGGGGATTGCCTCTATCCACTTGGTAAAATAGTCAGTGGCTACCAGGATCCACTTATGTTGACCACTAGATGAAGGATTAATCTCGCCTATGAAATCTAAACCCCACTGCTGAAAAGGACCATTCACTACAATAGGTCTCAGGGGTAGAGATTTTAGTTGTTGATTTCTTGTGAATCTTTGGCACTTATCACAAGATTTCACAAAGGCGCACACATCTGAAAAAAGAAAAGGCCAGTAATACCCAGCCCTTAGGATTTTATGAGTTGTGGTATTCCAGTAATGATGGCCTCCACAAATACTCGAATGAAACTAATGCATGACTTCAGCTGACTCATCTTTGTCTAAACATCTCAGTAGTAAACCAGTAGGATCTTTCCAAAACAAAAGATTATCATTAATGAAAAATGTAATTGATCTGAGCTTAAGGGATCGGGCTTGAGTCATGCTAAGTTCAGGAGAAACCTCCAAATTCTATAAAAAATGAACAATACTTGAATACCACTCACATGAAGACAAATTCTCGACCACCTGCTAGTTGTCATGTTGCTCTTCTGTTGCTACCCCTGTCTACAAACTTTATGAACTTTCCCCAATGAAATTTATGTCCAAAAGATCACATTTCTCTTCTGTCATGAGCTTGGCAAGGCCTTGGCCTTTTACCAACTTAGTGGGCTTCACTTCTATGTCAAACTCAATCAACTTTGCGATCCATTTAGATCTCTTTCCATCAATATCAGTTTGGGTCACGACATCCTTCACAGAGGCTAAAGGAACATAGGCAACAATCTTTGCATGGAGGATATAAATTCTAAAAGCTTTTAATGACTTAATGAGAACATAAGCCTGTTTTTCTATAGGATCATACCTTAGTTCAACATCCCTGAGTGATTTGTTGAAGAAAGACATCGAGTAATCAAGACCTTCATCGCCTTTTTGTAACAAGACGGTTGCCACTATATCATATGAAGTAAAAGAGAAAATATAGAAATTCTTGGTGTAATCCGGACTAATTAGAGTGGGAGATTCCGCGATAGCCTGTTTGATATCCTGAAATGAACTTCTTGCATTGTTTGTCCATTTTATCTCAGATCCCTTTTTTAGCATAGAGGTTATATGTTTCACTAACTCAGTTTAATTAGGAATAAACCTTCTGACAAAATTTATCTTACCGATATATGATGGAAGCCTTCAAGAACTATTATCAAATAGGTTTGTAGATCAAATGGATAATAAAACCAAACAATTAACCAAAACATACATAACAATATATATGATGGGTCAACAAACTAGCAAAGGATGCTTATGATTCTTTCTTAACAATCAAAAAGATAAAAATGAAAGAAAAAGATAAAAGGCATAGAAAAAGATAAAGAGGGTCTGATAATAACAATGAAAGAAGCTTGTTGGTTTAATATATTAAAGAAAGTGTCTTTATCACAATAACAGTGGATTACAGAACTCAAAATCGAACCTTTTTTTCATCAAATGTTCTGTTCTTTATAGCCTTTACAAACAATTTCAAAATCCTAGAATACTGGATCGAATTTTTCCTAAAATAGAGAATCAATAATTGGCCCAAGAAAATAGGCAAAGATCCTATAAACTAGGTCAATTCATATCCTTGAATGATCTTTATGTCCTTCGAATTCTTTGGCAGGTGTAGTGAGCCTTCTAAGGCTGTTGGATTGTATATGATATGAGAAGAGTCGAAAATGACACTTGTTGACAGCCAAACAACTTTATATCCCTGAAAATAGCTAACCGATTTTGACCTTTCTATCTTGTAGAACATCTCCAAAATCAAAACAAACTCTTGATAAGGATGTCATTAATTATTGTCCATCGATTGGAACCATTCCTGAGGCTTTTGGACAAGGAAAAATTGGATCTATGCAAAAATATTAACTTTCCGCCTTATCAGTGCTTCCGATAGCTAGAGTAGACAGAATTCAGACCAATTAGCTACCGAAAGATCTATTTTCGGTGGCTAATGAACAATCGAAATTTTTGCCTAAGCCACCAAAAGGTTTGTTTCAGTGAAATTATCAAAATTTCAAAAATACCTTTTGTCTTATCTCAAAAATGCCTTAGGGCTGATCTTTTAAGGCTTCTACATCTTGCTCAAAAACTATAGGATTATTGGCTGCCTCTGGTTCATTGCACTGAACTGCCACCTCTGTTAGGGTTTCAAGAGTAGCATGTGTTTGAGCCTGGTGTTTTGAAGACATAGCTTGCTTCCTCAAAGCCCTAACCTTTTTCTTCAAGCCCTGAGCTACTCTCCATAAATTGTTGTAATCTTTTACAATATTGTCCTTCTTTTTCTTTTCCTTTATGTTTTCATGAGCTAATCTTTCCAAGGATGAGTTGTTTTCTGCAAAGTTTTTTGACAAAGTTTCATATCTGGTTTTAATTACCCTTTCTAGCACTTCTTGTTCAGCTAACCTCTTCTTAAGCTTCTTGATTTCCTTTGATTTACTCTGCTTCACTCTTTTGCTAGATGATGCATCTACAATTTGTGGTTCTTGTTCTTCTTGAGGTGTAGGTGATGGAAGGTCTTCATAAATTACTGTGAATATATCTACAAAAATGGAATTTTCATGCCCTGTGGTAACGGAATCCTCGTGCCCTATTTCAATCTGGTGCTCTTCATCCTCCGAGTTTGTGTAAGGAAGATTAAGAATGCTTTTGTTCATTGGGGATTCTTTGGCCTTATCTGTTTCACTGTTGAAGTTCAATTTCTTCTTAGTTTTATTAAGCTTAGAGGAAGGAGAGGGTTGATTAACTGGAACTGGAGAGTTAGATATCCTCCTCCTCTTTCCACTTCTGGGAGTAGAAGACTTCTTGGAATGAGGACTCGTTTTACCCTCTGGTTGTACATCAGTCTGAAAATCATTCCAGAACAAGAAGTAATTCCACTCTTTGCCTCTTATCTGCAATAGCTCACAAACCAAAAGTTTAATTAGACCATGGTGGGATAGTCTACCTGCAACTTTATTGGGCTTCACCTTGACCTGATGAGCCATCTTAGATAAGCTTCTGTGGAGAAAATAGGGAAGATTGAGTGGGTTTCTACGAGTAAAATGATTCATGAGTTTGAAATGGTAAATCATCACCCTGTTATATCTACCTTCGCAAGTTATATAGACCATAATGACTTTTAGTAATTGTTGCCATTTCTCTTCAAGGAAAGACACTGGAATGTCTTTCTTCCATATCAAATCCTTGTGTTCTCGTTTCAAGTAAGACCTGAATTCAACATTTTTTGTGACAGTGGTTTTAAACCATTTTTCTCCAGTCCTGGGAAGCTCTGTTACCTCGACTATGAAGGCTTCGTCCACCTCGAATTCATCTCGACCGATGATTGCTTTCCTTCCATAAAAATTCAAGGCAAAGGCTTCTGCTACCTGTTTGTGAGAACTCTGTAATTTTTTACAAAAATTATAACAACCTGCGTCCCTGAACAATTGGCATACCTCCGGGTGCGATTCCAAGTAACTGATGTCGTCGAGCTCTTTCCTCATATTTGATCCTCCTTTCTTCATCTGTCACTATGCTCATGTACACCTGGGATTGAAAAATCGGATTTTGGTGGAAAGTTACAAAGCATAAACTTAGGGAGATTCGGCTCGGCTATGACAGGGACGAGAAAAATGAGGCAAACATCATATCTTGGCGCTGATTACAAGGGATGCGAAAGAGCATCTTGTGATTTGAAACAATCATGGTTGATGACTGAGAGGTACGTAACCATGTAGTTTGATGAAACAACGATCTGAAAAGATTCGCTATATCATGCAGAGATCAGCTCCTAGTCATGAATGGTTCATTCTCCTGTCTTTTCGACGACTAATTGCAATTATAGAACTTCAAACCCAATGATTTAAATGTGTGAAAGGATGTGCTAACTCCTCCCCTGCTCCTGCGATTTCGGTGGCTAAAACAACCCCAAGTTTCTTTGTTTAAGCTATCGAAAGCTAAGGCTTTCGGTGGCTAATGAACAACCGAAATGTTCGCCTAAGCCACTGAAACATGCGATTTGAATTAGATGAAATAAAAACTAAACAAAAGTTTATTCTAACTTTATTACATGCATAGATCTTTAAAAAATGAGCTTTAAAAAAATAAAAAATGTATTTTTTAAAAGACATCCTATCACCTAAAATGAAATAACTCGATTGATTTATTTGAGGAGATAATAGGGGCAACACAGCTTCAAGATCTCGATTTACAATGGGAGTGGGTCTTTAAATGCACTTTGAGACCATGTTCGACAACTCCAGTATTCCAATAGAGGACAAACACCTTCCCACTCACACAACTAGATCAAAGATCAACACACTTATGTTTTTATCTGGAAAAAACCCTATGGGGAAACATCCATGGCCCCAGCCAATGTGGACTCTTGGAGCAATTTATTAATGCAAAATAAAATGTTACGGAGATATTTACAAGAGAGTTTCTCACAATCTATCATCACCAAATGACCCTCCATGCTCTTTAAATAGAGATCATGGACCAATTGGGTGTTAAGCCACGAATCTATGCAGTCCTTAAGATCGAGGATAATATGAGTTGTCAGATCACTCTATGCCAGGAACATATCTTGATCGTCGGATTACCTAACTATAAATGCATACTAAAGAAACACACTTTTACCTAATGATACATTAGACCAAGTTGATCTTAACTAACTCCTAAGTGTCTAAATATCCTAACATAAGTAACTCAGAGAGCTCTCCCTTGTCTTGTCTAGATGGAATTCAATAGAAGATTCCAATGGGATTCTTGGTATTTCATTGTCATTAGAACAATTGAGCTTGGTGAATATTGGGGTTGGGTATATAGGTTTGGGATGGATTTAGTAGAATTGTCCCAAATTGCACATATTGGACTTATATAGTTGTGAGTGAATAGGGGATTTTAGTTAATCATCCTTTGTATAATCCTTATCTTCTTTCCAAGAACTTCACTTGAGGAGGTGTAGAACTATAGTTAACAAAATCTTGATGTTTTCTACACAAAATTGTAAGGCATGAAGGAACCTTGTTTTTTTATGATGCGGGGAATATAGAAGGATTCCAATTTGTTGTTCCATAGAGCTAGAGTCTAGAAATTTTACATTTACTACCAATTCTTGATCTTAGCAATGAGGACTTAGTTTTTATAGCTAAAAAATAATTTTTTTGGTTACTTAAAGGCCTATATTTACACAGTTGTTGACTAGCAACTCAAGCTAGTTTGAAATTTCTTGGTGCAAACATAATATTGTCACTTGAAGAGTTAGTTTTAGTAAGATGTTGTGTTATTGTGTAGGAACCTAACATATTGACAGCACTTGATCAACAACTCAAATGGATCAAGAAATTAGATATTTTTTATAATGATTGTCTACATGACAAAGAGTTGGGGGGCATGCTTTCCTCTTGCAAAAGTGTGTCCATTTTACAGTTGTGGCATTATGGAGGATTAACAAGCATGGTTGTAGTTTCAATCATCAAAAATTATTAGGTGTTAGAGAGTATTGATATCACGAAATGTGATGGTATTACAAAGAGGCTATGTTTGCTTTGGTTTTGGGTATCCTAAGTTAGTCAACTTGGAGTGAGGAGCACAAGATTTCAAAAATGATCGGGAAATTAACCTTAAGGAAGAAGATTGTCGACATGAACTCATAATTAAAGAATTTTCTTTTTAATTTTGAGCCTGCAATGCTCATAACTCAAATGTAACTCTATTTTTATTAGACACGCCTAGCTTGAAAGATAAGACATGTAGGAGGATTTAAAGTGTGTTTTCATAAATTGTAATTGTTCTAATTAATGTCAAAAAATTAAAACCTCTACAAATAAATTGCAGTATTTATCAATTATAGTTCAATGGTTGTCATTTAATCGGTTTGTTTGAAACAAATAAGATATAGATAGTTCCCCATGTTGAACTCTGTGAAGATTCTAGAAGATTGTATTGTATAAAAAACAAGTGGATTTTCTTAGTAACAAGTCCCTGCCCAGAAGGTAGAGAAGCTTGTTGTTTGGCTTTGATGCATTGTTGTTTGGCTTTGCCATAAAGATTGTCATCTATCATTTGACCAAATTTTCATGCTTCCTAGAAATCAGACGTTAAGAATTGACGTAGAGAATTTATAATGGATATGAATTGCACCATCAGTGAGATTTTCATGGTAAAAACAAATATAGTCGAAGTGTCATTATGAGATTAATTCACTTTATTATTTCAACATTTAGAGAGAAATTACATCAGCTGGAAAAACATGTTTCATGATGGAGGCAGCTTATGTTATTGCTACATGTTGGCGATTCACTGCAAATAACATTGCAATTGTTAAACTTTTCACTGAATCTGTATTTGTTTATTTAATATTTGCCCAACCAATTGTTTCACTTAGTAATATAAATATGGTTTTTTATTTTTTTAGGGTATTTTTAGGGTCATCATTATTCATGAAGTTGAGTGTGTATAGATGATTGACTTTGCAAATAGAAAATTAGTTAAATAACTTTGCCTCAACTCACATCTAGGGCTTGTGCAGTTTAGATGAAGGTGCTTGTCTTGAATTCTTCGATAGGGAAGTCATTTAAAGAAGCTTTACTATCGATTGCTTGATAAAAGAAAGCAATTCATATATTATACATCGTATATATATGCTCAAGATCTTGTGGAAAAGACATTAAACCTTAGAAGAAATTGCGGTAAAGAAATAGTATTACGGCACTGCATCTCACACACATATTGTGGAGAAATATTCATTGAAGGATTGTAGAGGCGTACTGACAATTCAACGACTGAGTGACTAGGGTTAGAATGCTATTGTTATCTCTCTGTTAACCATAGAAGGGGCCATTTGCATTCACTTTCGCCATCGTGATTAAGGTTTCCAATGTATTTTTTAGGGGTCCCATTGTTTTATGATGCAAGTGATCTATCGACCGACCGTGAAGGAAAAAGAACGGTTAATTTGAGGATTTGCGACTGCTATTAAAAGTATCCAAGGTAAGCAAAGGGCATGCCATCTATTTATTGTGTTATTAGCCTATCGTATGCGAAGGAGAGACAGCTCACATTTCACTTAGCAATAGCGATTAGGGGTTCAAGGTATGCAAGATAAATACTACCATTCCATTATGTCTTTCATTGGATGGAGTGCAAAGGAACATAGAGGTGAACCATCACCTTTGTACCCACGATTAGGGTTTTCAACGTAGAGGTGAGCCAAACGTCGAACGATTATATATCATTATCGCTCTGTCAACCGCGAAGGATAGGTCATTCACCCCTAACCCCTACCCTAAAATTGAGGCATTGTGTTGTATGAGCTCTGCTCTCTATCCACATCAGATCCCCTTCCTTATCGTCTGTTTGCGTGAACAATATGCAAATGGCTTGCTAGAACTAACTTTACATTTGGATTTTCAATACATTGAAAGAAAAAATCATCCAGCTGGCAAAAAGTAGACTTGTTACTTTCTACACTTAGCCCTCCATCCACAGTCTAGACATGTGCGTAATGGCTTTCCACCTATTCAGTAATTGATATCTCTATACAACAGTTGTCTCACATGCAAGTTGTCCCTGAAGAGAGCGGTCTGAGCAAGGTTGGTTCGAGCTATGACAAAATGTAGCAGACAACCCCTCTTCATCAAACAATTCCATCAGTTTATTCAGTAGCATAAGCACCCTAGGCATAGGTCATTTTTTGCATGCAAACTCTAGATATCGATCCCTATCTGTTGGATCTGCATTTTTTTTAAAACAAGTAAATGATATTCTTGTCATCGTCTAGAAGAAATGACGGGATCATAGTAGAAATGATTTTGGAGTGGAAATATAGCCCATGCTCGCTTCAACCAAAGAAAAATAGATCATGCGTTTTGATTGTTTCAAGTTATAGAATTCTCTAGGAATTAAATGATGACCTATTATAAATCTACTAATGAATAAGGAATGTTATGACTGGTAAAAAATTTGACGGTTCATGGTTTAAATCCTCTCCTCTCATAGTCGTTCAGTCGACCTATCTGCCTTTGTTCCGACCGGAGTGGATGCATCTTCCAATTGGAAAGGAATGGAAATCTATCAATGAACGTTGAGGGAAGAAATGCCATGATAAAGAATGGGTTTAGCAATCAATGAATGGTTCAGGGTTTCAGCAGCTAAGGACCATGAATTTGGTCGCCCCGTGAACTGATTGTTGCACAGAATTTGCATCTTGAGGTCGAGGTCGCACGCGAGGGATGCCCAGGTAAGTCCCCAATTCCTGTTTTAGTCATGTTAATATTTTTAACCATGAAGGCCTACTAGCATGCTAGTTTGTATATCTGCTAAGTCCGTTTTGAAATGAAAATTCCACACAACGACCTCTATAGATCTACTAAAACCAGTGCAAAAAGAAAATACAAGTTATTGTTTTGTTGGTATAGAATCATGAAAACCCTCTAATTTCAGGTTTATAAATCTCTATCATTTTGACACTTAAAGTGATTTTATTATTACTAATGAGTTTTGTTTCAGGACTTTTATTTATTACAGGTAGGATATCGTTGATTGCTGGTGGAGGCAACGAGCGAGGGTTGGGAGAACACAAAGGTTGGTTTATGAGAACACAAAGGCTAGTTTAAACCATTGTTATGCTCGAACGTTCGGCTGGTACAACCCTACGGCCGGGAAAACCAAGAATGGAGGAAGTTGGCGGGAGAGACTCTAAAGAAGCATGTTGTAGTGCGTTCATTTGTGAGTGTGGGGAAGTTATTGAACATGGCAGTTTAGTCATTATGATGTTATAAATGTCCTTATATTGTTAATAGTGCTCTTGATATTCAATACTAAGTTTTTACTACAGTCAACCTACTAAGTCTAGAATCCTTCAAAGTATATTTGAGTGACAGTATTGAAGGAAAAAAACTAAAAACAGGAAATAATTTACAAATATTGTAAATAACAAACTTGGAGGTGTTGTCGCTGCTCGAAATCGTTAGTATTACTTCCAGAGTGTTTTTTTTGTTGTATGTGTTTCCAACAACTCTCTAGGTGGAGGAGGCTTGATCATCTATTGTCCTTCATAGGAGAAGGGAATGGAGGGGCGATGGTCACTTCGGAGCAGAAGGAGAAGGAGGGGCGGAGAGTCTGGATGCTCAGCAGAAGGGAAAAATGAAGGTAGAGGCCAGGGAAATCGAAAAAGAAATAGGCGGATAGGCGAACACCTCTACCGTGTTGTGTCATGTTGTGCAGTGTTCCAGGTGTAAGTTAAAAGTTTTATAAGTGGAAACAAAATGGATGCCATAAACATGCATTAATACATGGGATAACATTTAATGTTTTCAAAGTAATGCTAGATCCGTCTCTAGCATTACTTCTAGCATTACTTCGTTCTGATAAAATTAGAACATAAATGTGCCCTTTAAAGCAAAGTTAACCTAATATATTCGCCCCTCTGCCTCGGGAAGAGGCCAAATAAGAGGTCGAACTCAAACTTAGTTTTAAAAACAACCTGAACACCCTAAATTATATGATTTTTTTGGAAACTTTGGTTAAAGCAATAATAACTTATTGGTTTTTGTGCCAAGTTAATGGGAAAATTGAAAATCGATTACTAATAGTCCCTCAGCCCAAAGGGCAAGGACTAATAAAACAATTTTATTTATGTGACCAAACGCTTTAGGTAAAAAAGATCAATTATAAGAAAAGAAAATCTACAATTGTCCAAATAGCTTGATTGTATTCAAGTTAATATGTGACATTGGATCATCGGTGTCCAAGATTGTAGGCCATTTTATTGAAAAGAGATTGAAAGCTCTAAAATTCAACACATATGTTGGCGTGTACCATGTTTAGAGTAAACCTTTATAATGGAATCTAATATTAATGGCCATTGGTGATTCTTTACATCCTATAACTCCATAAGCTACAATATTTGATATTTGATAATGGATGTACTATTTCATGTAAATGAATATAAGAGTTTAAATAGGTTTGATTCTCTTCTTACCATTTTCTTATTAGTTCTTGCCCAACAAGGAATATAGTGATTGATTCGTAATTAAACTATTTTAACTTTTTAATTGTAATCAAAAAAAAAAATATAATGTTTTTTTATTGTTTTTGTAAATATTTGTGTATTAAATTTAATATTTTGAACATTTAATTTATTTTTTTGATACTTAATATTGGATAATTCTATTTTATGATTGATTAAGAATAATGACATGAAAATATATCTTTGTTTGGATGGGAAAATGTTAGAAAAAAAAAAACAACAACAACTAAAATTTAAAATTTAAAAAAAATAATTGTAATTGCTATTAATATTAGCTATTTTCTTTATGATATTAAATACTTGAAATAATGTGTAT
The DNA here is from genome assembly GCA_009831015.1 of Picea engelmannii. Taxonomy (NCBI): domain Eukaryota; kingdom Viridiplantae; phylum Streptophyta; class Pinopsida; order Pinales; family Pinaceae; genus Picea; species Picea engelmannii. Next base: position 23,335 of record ML846081.1, on the reverse strand, counting down.
ATGAAAAATTGTAAGAAAAAACGATCAAAATTTAAAAAATAAAAAATCTTAGATTGCCACATAATATTAGTATAGTTATTGCATTTATGATATCAAATACATGAAATAATGTGCATATGCAAACATCATCAATGTGAGGTATGTCCTCGATAATGAATACATATCTCCATGAAATTAATACGTACCTGCAATAAAATGCAAACATTTATTGTCCTCAATAATAGTTACATAATTCATTTTATAGCATGTAAGAAGACAAGAGATGTTGAATGAACGAACATATGAAGGGAAATATTATCACACATATTGTCTGCATCGTTGGTCGCCCCCTGCCATGCATTCTGGATTGAGGGAGAGATATCCCCCGCAACCACCACCGCTTATGGACCTTGTCGCTTTCCAGGCCCTTCTATCTTCTTACACGAAAGCAACAAAAGGACATCCCCAGTCGAGATTTAGTAAGAAGCTTGATGAGATCTCGAAGGTCCTTGTCCATTCCCCCTCCTCTCAGTTGTTCGCCCTAAGATTGGCTGAAAATAGCTTGATCGGACAATTCATGGGACTCTGGCCCTCCCCAAGAGAAATGGCGCAATCGTTGGAGAAAAACTGGAAAAAAAACGATAAAAGGACAGTTGTCAACAACTTTTTGTGGTAAGGGATTCTATGTCTTCCTCTTTGAAAATAAAGTCGATAGAGATTTGATTTTATAAATGGCCCATACTTCATGGGCACCAAACGGATGTATCTAAATCAATGGACTCCATACTTCAGCCCGAAAAATAATATCCCCTATGTTATTCCAGTCTGGGTCAGGTTACCCTTCCTGCCTCTCCATTGTTGGAATGATGAAACCATAAAAAACATTGGAAATGCACTAGGAAGGTTCATCGATCAGATCGAACCACGCGACAGACTACAATCTCATGCTCATCTCTGTGTAGAAGTAGATATGGAAAAAGGACTTCTAGAGGCAGTCCAACTAACCCTGGATGGGTGGTCATATATTCAAACAGTCGACTAAGAGCGGCTCCCATTTAAATGCAAAGCCTGCCATGAGTATGGACACTTTGCCAAAAATTGTCCCAAGGAAACATCGGAGAACCTCGAGAACAAAGCGCCAGAGAAATGGCATCCAGCCAAAAGAAATAAAGTGACAAATAAATCAGGAGCTCAGCAGTAGGAAAGAAAAAACAACACTAGGCCATCCTCACCAATCAAGGGGAAATCACTAATGAAAAACAATATTGAAGAATAAAGCAGCAAAAATAGGTATGATCCTCTTGAGAACCTGGAAGTAGAAACGATTAACTCGAAAGAAAACACAGAAGAGATTTAGAGTCAGCAAATTCCACAACCAAATCCCCCATCGCCTCAAATCGAGACAGATGTCCCACTACTCTTGGACCCCTCCCATGGGCTGGAGTATGAAATTCGAGAGGACTCGAGGGAGGAATTAGACATGGAAATCCTAAAGAGTGCCAGATCCTCGAAATTAGGAAGGAAAACCAACAAAAACAAAAGGGAAAAGGCTACAAATCGGGACAAAGAACTAGGAACCCAACCAATGATGGAAGAAGTCCTCAAAAAAGAAGGGAAGAGTGGAAAAGCGCCAACAGCAAAAGGATAGTCTCATCCCACGAAAGGGGGGGCAACAAAACATGTCAGTAAATAATGAAGGTAGTCTCATGGAACTGTAGAGGATTGAGAAAAAGAGAAAGAAAAGAAGCAATGGGAAATTTAATCAAAACAGAGAGACCCCGTATCCTCATAATCCAGGAGACCAAAATGAAAGGTTCTGAAGCCTTGCAAGAAATGAAACAAATCTGGAAAGCAAGTGATGGAATAGCTCTAAATGTTAGAGGAGCGTCAGGAGGGATCTACATAGTCTGGAACACAAAAATCTTCAGAGAAGAACAAAAGTTAGAATCATCACATTGGATGTTGGTGCATCTCAAGCATATACAATTAGGTATCGTCTATCCTATCTGTAATTTTTATATGCCTAATAACTATTGGGAAAAAATAGAATGTTGGGAGTCCTTAATGAAAATCAAAGAAATCAAAATACACAATAATTACATTATAGCAGGAGACTTCAACACAACTCTGCACCAAGGAGCACGGGGGGGAAGGAGGCTCTATAGTAAGGGATCCATTCAGGGAACATATGGAATATCTAATCTCGGAGTTGGATCTATTTGATGTCCATCCTTATAAAGGGAAGTACACTTGGAGCAATAAACGATCTGGGGTGGGACACATTGTAGCCAGATTAGACTGTTTTCTCATTCATATCTCTCTCCTCCTTCTTCCTCTCAACATTTCCTCTCAAATTGTTCCTTGGGGAATTTCAGATCATCGCCCAATAGCTCTCTCCTTTGACAAAGTAGAAAACCTAGGCCCCATTCCCTTCAAATTCAATCCCCTTTGAGTGGATTCACCGAACTTCCTCCCCCTAATCACCTATGTTTGGTCAATCTGGGTGGATGGAACCCTAGTCTATATATGGGAACAAAAGCTCAAAAATACCAGGAAAGAAATCAAGGAGTGGGTAAAATCCTCCCCCCACAATACAAGAGAAGAAATTGAAAGGTGCAAAAAGCAGTTAGAATATACTCAAGAAGAAATGGATTCAAACATCATTCACAACAGGCATTTATTATAGGAGAAACAACATTTTCAAAATTATATGAGAGTGCTCCACAAAGAAGAAAAGGAGTGGAGACTCAAATCTCGAGCCCTGTGGCTTCAATTAGGGGATAAAAATACCTCTTTATTTCATAAGCAAGCCAAAGCTAGACAACATAGAAACACAGTGGAGGAAATAAAAATAGCCTCAGGAACAAGAATCAACTCCTGTGAGGAGATTAAAAAAGCATCTTCCTCCCACTTCGGAAAACTTTACACACAGGAAGGTGAACACAACAAAGAGCAGAGCTTACAATTCATAGAACACATACAGCAAATGATAAAGGAAGAAGATAATAAAGAGTTAAACAAGGCGGTTACAGAGGAGGAAGTCAAAGCAGTTCTACATCAGTTCAATCATGACAAAGCCCCTGGGCCTAATGGTTTCACGTTACACTTTTACAAGAAGAGTTGAGAAGTAATCAAAAAAGACCTAATACATATAATAATATATGTTCAAACAACCTGCAAGATAGGAGGCGCAACCAACACCTCCTTTTTAGCCTTGATTCCTAACGACAAAAATGCCATTTCCTTTGATTGCTTTCACCCAATCTCTCTTTATAATGTCTCTTACAAAATTTTAGCAAAACTCATGGAAAACAGATTAAAACATTTTCTTCCACGTCTTATACTTCTCAATCAGGGGGGCTTCGTAGAAAAAATACAAATTTGGGATAGTATAATCCTAGTGCAGGAACCAATCCACACCAGTGTCAATAACAAAGAAAAAGGGATGATAATCAAAATTGACATGGCAAATGCCTTTCATTGGGTAAAGAATGAGTTTCTCTATGAAGTTTTAAAGAGATTTTTTTCCAATCACTCCTTCATCTCTTGGATTGGGGCATGCATATCAACCCCCTGGATAGCCCCCTTGATCAATGGCCGCCCAACACCATTCTTCCAAGCCACAAGAGGACTACGACAAGGTTGTTTTCTTTCTCCAATGTTGTATGTTATTATGGAAAAAATGCTAAACAGAAGACTTGAGCATGAAAGAGCAACTGGAAACATTCTAGGACTGAAAATAGAAAGGGGAGTAAGAAGAATAAACAACTCCCAGTTTGTTAATGACACCCTTCTGCTAGGAGGAGCCTCTCAAACTATGGCTAGCATATTCAAACTGGTTCTTGACCAGTATGAAGCAGCTTCAAGGGGAGTCATAAACAAGCCCAAAATTCAAAATTACGTTTGGAACACAAAAGCAAGTATAACAGTTAGAATTGCAAATATCCTACAGTTCTCCTTTTCTATAGATTGGAAAATACTTCAAGTATCTTGGCACTCCTATCAGTATAAAGGCCTTCCTATGGAGGCTTGGCAAGTGATCCTCCAAAATCTCAAGGATCAATTCAAAGTATGGGGAGAAACTTGGTTGAATCCAGCTGGAAGGGTGGTCTTAGTAAAATAAATCTTATCTTCGTATCCAATCTTTCAATTTTGAGCCCTCCATGCTCTGGTGGGAATTAAAAAGGAAATGACCAAACTAATTAGAAAATTTCTTTGGCAAGGGGGAAAAGACAACAAGAAAAAAATCCATATGGTCAACTGGTCTACTGTATGCACCCCAAAAGAAAAAGGAGGATTAGGGATTCGGGATCCGGAAAAGATCAACATAGCCCTGGGGAAAAACTAATATGGCACTTAATCACTGGAGGTAAAGAATGGTGGAAAAAGGAAATATGTTGCAAATATCTGTCAAAAAACAAAAAGAGGTGCTTGGAAATAGCCACATTCAATCACTTAGGATCCCCTATCTGGAAGCTCATCTGAGCCTCTATGTCACTCATACAAAATCACCTCAGATGGAATACAAAGAATGGTAAAGAAATCAAAATTTGGGAAGACCAATTCTCAGATAGGGGAAAATTGTCTTGTATCTTCTCTCTAGACCCCTTCAGAATTTGGCTAAACTCCAAGGGGGAAAACACTCTCTATGATATCTCCGAGTGGAATAGCAATGGCACTTGGAAATACTAGAACATGGGAGAGGTCCCTCCTTTTCTGCTCAATGAGTCTCATCAATTCCTCATGACTGTAAACGGATTTGCCCCAGTTCACCTCAATCAAAATGATAGTAGGGATTGGAGAGAAACATGATACTCTGTAAGGATGGGATACAAAAATCTCCTCCATGACAACAACCTCCCAAAATAATCAGCAATCTGGAAATAAATTTGGAATCCATATGGATTACCTAAGATCAATATTTTTGGTTGGCAATTAGTCATAAAAATCTCCTAACAAGGGAAAATCTACTCAAAAGAAGTTTGATGGGACCCTACATATGTGCTCTTTGAAATCAAGACTCTGAAAGCACTAATCATCTCTTCCTCAATTGCATTTTCTCCAAACAAGTGATGCACATTGTCTACTCAGAACTAACAACCCAAATCTCCCGGTCGACAAGTTGTAGAATTCTGATCGAAAAATGGAGTAAATCCTACAAAGCATCCCTAAACAAAAAACCAATCTTTCAGCACACGTGGAAGTCTTAGATAAAATATGTGTGCTGGAAAATCTGGCTGGCAAGAAATAAAATCATCTTCAGGGAGAATCCAATCACCCCCCCCCCCCATAGTCGCAACCCATGCGATCAACCAACAGGGTGAGTTCATCTCTTCTCAAAATACCAAAGCTCAAGCAGGTTACCCTTTGACAGAAGAATAAGAAAAGTGGCTGGCGAAAATAAACCTTTTGTCCTTTCATCCCTCAATATTGCCACAAAAATCATGTTGATAGCTTTATTATTCTCAGCAAGACTTCAATAATTGGCTAAAATCTCAAGACAGTCATGTTCTCTGTTTCGATGGTGCTTCAAAAGGAAACCCGGGGGAGGCAGGTGCGGGAGGGATATTGTACAACCCTAGAGGAAAAAGGATGCTAAACTACTCCTAGAATCTGGGTGTAACCACCAACAACATGGCAGGGGCCTACACAATGTATCGAGTGATCCTAGCTCGGGAACGAAAACTTAGCAACATCATTGTAATAGGGGACTCAAAAAAGATAATTCAACACTTCGTCAAGGGGACTGCCCCAAAGAAATCGAAGATGAAAAGAATCATAGAGAGGATCAAAGCACTCTTATCCTCTTTTCAAACCTCCTTCTATCATGCCCCTCGCGAAAACAACAAAGAAGCGGATGAACAGGCGAACTTAGCAATTGGAAGAGCCTCAGGTCATATGGAAAGGCTAGGGAGGCACCTTTTTTCATCCCCTCCCTGATGAAGCAGCCCCCTCTGGTCGTCGCTCCACCTGGTGTCAGTATCCCCCTGGCACAATAGCTAGAAGAGGCATGCAGTCAACAGAGCGTCATATATGGGGAGGTTGTGTACTCATGTTTCACCTGGCCGGTGGGAAGCAACAATCAACAAGACGGAAGCATGGTTAAACTGGGACACTCTGTGTTCCTCCTCCATGGGAACTCGTCGTATCTGACCCTCCACACTCACATAGCATCCTGCAACATCACCTCTACCATCACTTCACTTGACATGAGGGTAATCGAAGGGAATTCCATCATGATTCAGTGCAAGGGAAAGCAGGTAGTACTTGTCGCTCCAAAGCTTGAAAGACATCCAATTCATGAGATTACACGACAATGGTGGCATTCATGCATCATGACCTTAGCCTGGGAAGATAAATTGGAAGGTAAGCTCTCAACCCACCGCCATAGTCATCCCCACCGGAATTATGCAGATTGGAATTTCATAAGGAAAGAGGAATTGCAGCGCCCAAGCAGTACAGGAGTTAGCAATTTCCCCAGCATAAGAGGAAGAACTCCAGGAAAAGTTTTTAGCATCAGTAGAAAAGGAAGGAATAGTAATAAAGGAAACATTCACGATAGAGGAAACACCAGAGGAAGCATCAGAGGCAGCATCAGTGACAGAGGAAGAAGCAAGCGTGATTGGATTGGAGGTAATTTCCTAGCAATCTCAGTCAGTTTAGTTGAAGGAAAGACTAGAGGAAGAGCTAGTGGATGATAACTTCTCCACCACCCAATAGTTATCACTTTGTCTTGACTCCCACAACTCCATTCTCATCTTCACACTGGACCCTCTAGCCCAACACCGCACGTTGATAAATCAATTATAGGATGAAGTAGAATTTCTCAGGTGCCAAGGGGAGAACATGGAAGCAAAGTTGGAAGTCAGGCCACCAAACTCCCCAACACAAAGCCAGAATGAGGAAACCGGAAGCATAGCAGACCCCACACTTCCTGAACTGAACGTAGCGCTAGAGCCCCCTCCAGAGGAAGACCGGGTATAATGAAGATCAGTAAGAAATTCCTCAGTTTTGTAAAAATGGCTTAATTAAATATGTCGTGAGATAGTATTAGGACAATAATGAAAAGAACTGTTTACAATGACGTAGAGTGAATTCTAGACTTAGTTATGTAAGCCTTTTTGTGGATTTTTGCAGCTGGTATCTCTTCCACCAGCACCCTCCTCTGTAATATGTGACCTTGGTCGTGCCTTTTATATATATTAAATTTCCAGTTTTTGTAAAAAAAAATAATAGTTACATAATTTGCATAGGCATTATCTAAATGTTCTACGTTTTGACTTCTTTCGCCAGAATCTGGTGAGATAAAATGAGACGAAATCACAATTTTCTATTGTTTAAATTGCATTTATGAATGCATAAATGGATTTACCGTGATGAAAAACCCTAGGGCACCCAGATTATACAAACTTAACCACTCAAATATGCACATCCAACAATTTCTCACCAGATTTCAAACAAAATTAAACAAAAAAATATCCCCGAAAAATGATCAAAACATAGAACATTTAGGCTACAACATTCACATATACAAACTTTTATTATCCTCCATAAAATACAAATCTCCATTTATACAACCCAAAAAAAACAAAACAAAAAAAACTATACTATATAATAATTTCATATCTTTAAAAAAAATTATGATAAACATGTTTGCTAATACATCTATGCATATCGAGGATACTCATATCCAAAACTTTATGGATGTACACATCTCACGAGATATAGAAATCCTACATGAGATTTATTCATTTTAATGATTACGAATCAGTTGTATACATGGCAATAAGAGTTAGTATATGACATGAGCTAAAGGGACTAGACTTCTTGTTATTATTTTTTCTAGTTTTGTTGATGGCTAAGCTTGTACCTATGATGCAATAGCCCAACAATCAACATTTAATGTTCAAGCATCAATCCACATTTATTCTAGTCAAGTGTTCAAGCATCAATTCAAGGTATGTCAATTACTTGGTTTGAATTTTTGTACAACCTACTTTCTGTGAATGTTAATTCTAGTTAGATAAATGTTAATTCTAGTTAGATAACAATTAAGTAAAAATTGTTATGTCATAGTATGAATTTGTTATGAGAAGGATTCATAGTTTAGTTATGAAAAAATCATGTAGATGTGCTTCTAGACAACTATTATAAAAGTGTGGCTTTTTCTTTCTATGTGCACTAAAAACCCTTTCATTTTTCTTTTTTTTTTTCATGAAAATTCTTTATATATATATATTAAAACAAATAAAATCATAATACTACAATTCTTAATATTTTCCTTTAGTTATTGCAGAAGATGGTAAATACATCATTATAACACCTAAGATCATTGTAGGACAATCATTTAACTCCATTTGTTATAAGTTATAAATTTGAGAAATCTAAAAAACACACCAAAATATGGGATGGAAAAATTCTTTGACAATCATACCTAAATGCCTATATATTCACTATTCTAAAACAATCGCAATTTATTTTTACAGTTGTACGCTACATGCTAATATTAATAAGGGTTGCATGGCAGCTTAGTCCTTGCCAAGTAAATTTGGAAATTAAGATGATATTTAACACCTTATAATTATTGATGATGATGATTACTTTGAAACATGAATAATATGCTAATAAATGAGCTAGTTTCATAATCTTAAAAGAAATCAGCTTCTTAAAAGAATTCGATGTAGACTCACAAGTGATGGAGAAAGCTTTATTGCTCCATGATGACACATAGTTTAACTGGTACTGGACAAAATATCTTACCATGATTTTACTTTAATGTAGTTGCCATATAGTTTTGGGATTAACCTGAATTTCCTTCTAGTTAAGCTAAACAAGCCAAATGCAAATCTTATTTAAAAAATAAAAAATAAAAAATAAAAATAAACATTTCACATTTTATAATATATATTTTACTATCTTAACATATATATTATAAAATATAATATACATTTTAATATATAATATATATATATAAACACACACACACACACATATATATATATATATGTTAATATAACACACACACATATATATATATATATGTGTGTTAATATATATATATATATATATATATATATATATATATATAATATTTTAATGTGTTAACATATATATTTTAACACATATATATTATAAAATATATAATATATATTTTAATTTATGTAATATTTTAATATGTTATGACATGACATATCCAAAAAAAACATCAACATCATTGGGAAATGTAAATTTTAAAAAATATTTTATTGTGGTGGTGTTAATAAGTGCTATATATGTTGTACAACCAATTAAAATCTGTTATTGATTATACAATTAATTTTAAATATTGAAATACATGAAGGCAACAATAAGACTTGAAATATTATAACCAATTAGAGATGAGAAAAATAAATATTTTTACTATATCAAAAAATATTTATTTATTTTCTTAAGTTAAACATTATATTTTATAAACAAATTTAAAATATAAAACAAATTAATGTCAAATCAAAAGCAAACTCATTGCTATAATCCTGCTTTAGCAGGGACTAATAATTTATACTTTTATTTTAGATCCAAACAATGCACCTCATCCATAGAGTGTACAAAGCTTTTAAATTTAATATAAGAGTTCATAAAACATTGTCGTGAGATAAGTTGGTTAGGTATAGAAAACGAAACTTCAAAAGTAGGCCAACACAACTCCAATAAGTGTAATGAGAAAAAAAAAATTAAAAAAATCTATCAATCTTAAGTCGGAGATTTAGGTTTTAATCATGATTTTTTTATAAATCAACTTGTCAATTTTTTTATTATAGTGTAAAGTGCTATTAAGATGCATTTTTCTAACAATAAAGGGGAAACAGAACTAAAAACGTGAATGTGTAATTCTTCTCCCTCAACAAAATGAGATGCATTACAAGGAGAAGACCTTCTTGAAAAGGTTTTTAGTGTTACAAAATTTGGCAAAATTTTCAAAAAAACCTCTTATGTTGATTACGCAGGTTTTAGCGGAGATTTTAACAGATGTTCCATATAACTAAGAAAAATTAGGCAAGCGAAGGTTGTAGCGGAGGTTTTTTTTCGGTATTGTTATTATCAAAACACACTGGTGCAGTCTTGACAAACCCACCACGGTGTGTTAATATAATACAAATTCCCCATTGTGTTTATAATTATTACACACCGGTTTCGCTTTTTTCGTCATATGAAGAGCACGATGCTCTTATAATTTTTACGCATTGGTTATTTCGTCTTTGTGTATGAAGCACCGATGATTTTTAGTTTTTGTACGCATCGATGCGATTAAGTTATCCTAAGACCCGGTGCATTTAATATAGTGTGTGCCCTGTTGCTTGTATAATTAGTAAGTATTGGTGTTTGTTTTACCATGTGCACCGAAGGGTAGTGAAATTTTGAATATTCGAGGTGAGATGTTGGCACCATTATTTTTACTAAGCACCATTGCATATATTATACTAAAGACATGGTGCGTAAAGTATATTTAGAGCGCCGGTGTGTATAATAAAAGTAACGCATAGGTGTGTACATTATATTTAGTGCCCTAGTGTATGTTTTAAACATGAGCATCATACAATTTTGAAATGATAAATATTATTGTATGTTATATCATTTACGGAACGGTGTGTTTTCTCAATAGTCCATACTAGTGTGTTATTATAATTAATGTGCATCAGTGCGTATGACTCATCCAATTGCACCACTTTCTATATTATCGCACACAGTGTCTAGTGAGTTCAAAACAATACAGTGCACTGATATGTATATATTTTAATTAATTGTTTTTTTTATAAACTTTCAATTAATCATTTACAAATCAAATATTTTTTATAATAATATTGTTTTAAATTTGTGTTATTGCATTCTGATATAATGATTGAAATAATGTGTTATCCAACGAATTATACCTTTGTTATTTGTAACAATGTAAATCATCCACATATTAATTATTCAACAACACAAGATTCGACAATGCAATAAAATAAGAAACTCATTTTATTATATATGGACAAGTGTTGTATGGGAGCTTAGTCCCTGTAGATGAAGTTTGGAAATATATAATGAATAATCAAACTTATTATATAATTAAATGCATAAGTAATAAAGGGTATATATGTATATGGATGAATGAATTGGACAATAGAATTGAATACAACGAATAGAAAAATAATAAATATATTCACCTAACAATGTTGACTTACTATTGGAACAAGGGAGAGAGCATTGAAGTTTCCTAAATGACTTCAATTGTATATTTGGTAGTTACCTACTCATTTATTTTGTGGTTACAATACAATACATTGGTAGCTTCCTACTCATTTATTATGTGGGTAGCTTGATACCTGATTAACTTATTCCTATGTTGCATTTATTTTGTGGGTAGCTCGATACCTGATTAACTTATTCCTATGTCGCCTAAGGAAAGTTTTGTATTGAGTCAAATTGTACACGATGTTAAAGTTGAATAGTTTACATGGACGTTTGCTGGCAAGTGGGGTATTGACAGGACAACGCACGGGCTAGTCAACGATTTTTCTGGCAACCATGTTGGGGTTGTGACTTTTGGCTTTCACTTTAATTTTTTCATGATAAAACAAAACAAAACAAGTGGACACGGACCTCAGATATCAGTAAGGTGTTACTTTCCATTAATTATGTAATTAATTTTAAATATTGAAAGTTGTGAAAGCAGGAATAAAACTTTAAATATATTAACCAATTAAAAATGAGAAAAACAAATAATTTTATTATATCAAT
>ML846081.1:0-11549 GCA_009831015.1 Picea engelmannii | reverse complement strand
ATATATATATATATATATATATATATATATATATATTCTTAAATTAAACATTAGATTTTATACACAATTTAAAATAAAAAGACCAATGTCAAATAAAAACAAACTCATTAATGTTTTGACAAAGTGATATTGTTTGCGGTTGTAATACGCAATTAGTCTTATATACTCAAATTCCATTGTAATATCAATATATTTGAAGAATATATCAAATTTCCACTTCTAATAATTTAATTTTAATATTTTTTTTTGTAAGTGAGTGTGGGAATCTATATTACTGATAAGTATTATGATACAAAAGTGGGGATCATGGTCTACCTAGAAGGAAACCAGACCAGGGGGTCCCTGCTACTCGAGTTGATAGTTGCGGTGGATGGTACTGGTCTGCCACTAGGGGAAACTAGACCAGACCTTCCATACCCAGTTTGAAAAGACACAAAGATAAAGAAAAAAAAAACTAAAACACCCCCCTAAACCAGAGTTTGTAATAGGTCTGAACTAACCTACCATTGCCTGGCATAACTTCCATTAGACTAACAAATCATAAATCTGAAACTATGAGGTGTTTCAGGACCTGGGGGTGTTGCTTCCCACCATTCGCCTGGCTCTTGTTATCTTCCTTCAGGGAGACCATATGAGCCTTCCTGATTTGGGTTGGCGTGCCTTGTCCATCAACCGGTGTGATGTCCATGTGATTAACATAGCATAAGTAAAGGTGAAACTAAGCCGCCAACTATTCCAACTTGCATTTTTGGTCATTCTCTACCTCTACTAACAGTTTGATGATAGTTTCCAGACTGCTCAGGCGACGCAAGATGTCGTCCAACATTGTCTTGTTTTCCCTGTTATCCTCATGTCTGTCTTCTTCCTTCTCTGAATTCACTTTCCCAATCAGCATCTTGGTTAGCCAGGACATCTCTATCATTTTGTGGTAGAGGGTTTCCCTGGGTCGTGTGGCCCCCGGATCAGTTACCCAGTCTGCTTCCTGCACCATGTCATCCCACTCTTTACCTTTGCGCTTGTCCTTTAATTCATTTTCCCACTGGGTGATGGCCGCCTTCCCCTTTGGCGCAACCAAAGTATGGAAGGTTCCCTTCGCATCCTTCATTGTCTGCTCCATTCTTGTTATCCACCACGAATTTTCCGAGACTTCCTTCCCAATGGGGTTCCTCTTCCTGTGCGTATGCTTTAGTCACACCATCCCGCTTTGCCTGTCGCAACTCCTACTCTCGCTACTCGGCATGTACCTCACTTCACAAGTATCTTTACTTTTCCTGCCCTTGAAACTGTAATAACCCTTACTATTTCTCTCCTTCTATTTGTGTCCATTCATGTTTTCCCTCTTCTTATTGGATTTCCCCCGCTATGAACCTGTACTTCCAGACATGATTTTCCCGAGGTGGTGAGCGCTTTCATAATTTTTTGTTTTTAAGGCTCAATTGATCATGATGGTTCGACCTTTATCCCTGTACGTTCCACTGCCCTTGTTCGCTTGTGATCTGATTGTGCTTCTCGTACCTGTACTGGGGGTTGGTGGATCATTCCTGGTTATCACCAACCCCTCATGCCTTAAGTCATTCGTTGCATTCGACTTGTTACCTGTCCAGTCACACGTACTTTCCCTGCAACTCTTACTAATGTATCGTCCTTGCTTATGGTCGCCCACCTGCTTCTTATTATGATCTTGCATGACAATTGGTGGCCAAGTGTTAGGCAATCATATTCTACCTGGGTCCCACGTACCTTCCGAGAGGCCTTTCGTTGTCCTCCTCAATGTGACTTTCCATGCTTAAGATGCCATCATGATCTTTTGCCACCATATGGTTGCAGTATGTCCTGAGTTTCCCACTCGAAATGTTGATCCAGGCATCGTCTAGTTCTGGGCCTTCCTTGCCAACCCCCTCGTTGGCGGGTATGTCCGCAAGAGCATTCGTTGATCTGTGGACCCACCGCAACTCCATTGTGTTCAATGTTCTCAGATGCTCCTGGATTTTATGCAGGGAGTGTGCAAGGTGCCAGTGTCTCTGAACCTTGCCCACTTTGGTTCCAGTGTCTCTAAACCTTGCCCACTCTGGTGCCATTATGGATTTTTTTCGTAGTGTTGATAACCAGGGTGGAGTCACCTTCCATGATGGTGTTTGTCATCCTTTCTCGGCTTAGAATTTCAAGGCTAAGCTCCAGGGATCCAAATTTAATTGTGTTGTTGGTTGATTTTCCCGTGCTCCCAGTGTACAATCGGATGATATTTCCACCATTGTCTCTGATCACTCCACCTGCCCCTGCCACTCCTGGATTTCCTTTTTCTGCCCCGTCAAAATTCAGTTTGAGGAACCTTGGCGGAGGGGAGTCTAGTTGTGGGCTCCTATCTAGAGTTGCGTAACGCGCCCCAGAGGTATGTTGTTGCTCCATTATTTTAGATGGAAAAATTCCAAGATGCAGGAGTTGTAACACCATGTTTCCCCCTGTTTGTAAAAATAACTATATTGGCCAAGAGTTGTGGCAAACCCAAAAATGTGAATGTGTGATGTGAATGGACCTTGTGAAAAAGGTTGATGAATATGAATAATATTATGAATATATATTGCAGGATTGCTGAGAGGGGATATGCTGAAAAAGAGACCACGATGGCTGGAGAAAGGTGGTGGAAGGCACCTGGAATGGTGGCATTAACTTCCACCGAAACCAATATTGTATTTGGACTTCACTGGCCCGGAGAACCAAGAGCGGCTCGCTAGCCCCGAATTAAATGACTCGTCAGGATTGGTAGGTAAAGGGCTCCTCATGAGTAATGAAGGATGGGGGTGAACCGCCCACCCGTAGAGTCCTCGGACCTTACCACTGCGAGGAAAATCATGCCACACGCAACCTCACCGAACAGAGAAAAGGCAGGAAGTGTGGGTGATCAAGGGGAGACGCGAGGGAAAGAGGAAGAGAACTCTGGAAAAATATAGAGTGAGTGATAGAAGAGAAGAAGGAGAGTAACCATCGTTCTCGGTCACTGGAAAACAGAGACGCGGTCTCGCAGCATCGTGGTCTCAGCTTGGGGGTGGCTAGTGGTAAATCCGTTGGGAGTCGTTGAGACTACGGTTGGGTGGAAATGAGCACCCCTCTCAGCAGTTGCAATCACATCCGGTTTTATTTATGATAAGTGTTTACATCTTGCATCTTGAAATTTATATGCTGACATGTATGCTCATACTCTGTGCAGTTTGCTCATAAGACTGTCTGTGTAGTGTTTTGATCAGAAATGGTGGTTGCATGCTTTTATTGGAAGGACCACGTATGGATTATGTTATAGATAGATNATTTGTATATATATATATATATATATATATATATATATATATATATATATATATATATATATATATATATATATACGCATATTGTATTAATTTGGACCTCAAGTCTACTTTTGGGAGATCTATGTCCTTATTCATCCCCAAGAATACCCAGAATAGACCTCCCCACAGAGATACCCTTCTTGGAGAGCTTACCAAGAACTTGGAAAAGGATTTGAAGGCGCAAGTCTTAGTAACCCTGTATGAGGAAGAATGATCCTCTTGAAATCCCGAAATAGCAACGTAGGGATAGGTTTCGATCGATGGACGAGATCCCGTCGGAAGATCTGCAGTCATTCACGACCGTTAGGTTGGAGGAAGAAACGAGGACGTTACATGCCTTAACCATTTTCCTTTATCTTCGTGAGTAGCAAAGAAATCAAGACCGTAGATCCCCAAGGTCCGTGAGAGTATATGGACCGTTGGTTTTTCCACGTCCAGGGAGTAGTGGGAGAGTGCAAAGCGTGGGACAATCTGAACCGTTAGATCTTAGTTAGAAATCCCTACAGTCGATGGATTTGTCAGGAGATACATGAGGGTTAAGCCCTCGTGAACAAGGGTGAAAGTCCCGAAAGACGAGTCGGTATCGGGGTTTCGGATTTTGAGAATTTGGGAGTCCGGATGATAAGAGATCCAGACACTCCATGGTGGAAATCCCGAAATAGATCTGGTCCGTCCGATTAAGGGAGGCCACGTGTCGTGAGATCCTTTCGGAGGATCCAAGGTCGGTAACAATCGTTATATGTGGGGAAGGAACGTGGACGATAGTACCTTGACCCCTCTCCGCCTTTGCAAGCAATGCATGAACGTGATCCTCTCGAAGGTTCCAAGGTTTGTAATGACCGTTAGATTTGAAGAAGAGACGCAGACCTTAATGCCACGACCCGTTTTACCCTTGCAAGAGATGAAGGAAATCGGGACCGTAGATCCCCATGGTCCATGGAAGTACCTGGACCATCCATCTATAGAGTACACGTGGTTGTTGGTAAGCGCTTCGACGTTTTGGCACCCGGGAAACCAAAGGGCAAGAAACCTTGTCTTCGTGAGTCATGAAATCTCAATCACCAAAACCCTGAAATGGCATGAGGTGTGAATGAGATTAAGGAAAGTCGGGATTTGATCGTGACCATTGATCATCCCAAAAAGATCCCGACCGTTGATCTTAGCTGAAGGTCGTCGTCGTCCATCAGAGGGACACGTGGTTGCCGATCGACGTTTCGGTGTTTCGGCATCCGGGAAACCAAAGGGCAAGAAACCTTGCCTTCGCAAATCACGAAATCTCAATACCCAAACTCCCGACGTGCTTGGTAATAGAAAAGAGAAGTCTCGAAGGAATCTAGATCGTCCATCAAAGGAGACGCATGGTGAGCAGTCAGAGTTCAGGAAAAAGTCCCGAAATCCCGTGGACCATTGGATCCACACTCTTAAGAGCCGACGATCTCTTACACGAATTCCCAGAACGGAATTCAAAGATTTGAATGACAAAGAGTCTTGGAGTCATTGCATTTCGAACTCCCGAAAACCGAAACACCGGAAGGATCCATACCGTTGAATCAAGGGAGGCTTACGGCCATTGATCTCCCTTTGGAGGGAAACTTGCCATTCGCTAGCCCTGTCGGGGTTCGGTGTTTTGTTGTTTCAATCTTTGGGGTTTGCAGAGTCGAAAGACTCGACGTTCTGGTGGCACTGAGTAGCGAAGTGAAAAGATACGTCGTATTGGTTCAGCCCGTAGTCGTGGCCCACAACCACATGGAGGTGAACATATGAGGAACTAGCTAACGCTAGGCCCCCATGAGTATTTCATGGATTTTGATCCTCGAAGAATCGACGAAAAATTTGATTTTCATAGTGGGTGTGTTACAGGAGTCTTGGTCTGTAAGTTGAAATTACTCCTTATTGTAGTCATGGCTCTGCACCGTTTCTCTTATTTAAGAGACTATTGCATCTTTTAGCCTTTCTGTCGGTAGGTTGTCATTCCTGAAGATGCGTCGATTCCTTTCTTTCAAGATTGCCCAGATGATCATCCCCAACGTTAGATTACAACAAAGGTTCACCATTTCATTTTCACTGTAACTTTCATTTCAGTTTTTGATGGTTGCGTTGGTGTTCCCCCGAACCCTATTGGATTGGTGGTAGATGCATGCCGCCCAAACCCAAATTTCGGCTGTGTAACTAGATTCGTCGAGGAGGTGATCAGTTTTTTCCTCCTAGACCTAACATAGATGGCAACGAGAGGGGCCTATGAAACCCCTTTTCATGAGGTTCTCCCAGGTTAGAATTCGGTTGTGTAGAACTAGCCATTCGAACATTTTGATTTTTGGCCATTGGGGACTTCTCCAGATCTTTTCCCACTATTGCTCTGGATTTTCTTGGTCCTAGCCCACGATGTAATACCGTTCTTATTTTAAGTTGAATTCGCCCCCATTTTTTTTGCCCCACCTCAATTGATCATCTTCTTCCGAGACCCCAATTTTCCTTTTCCCCAATTCCTCATCCACCTCTTTCGTTATTGTTTTGATCTGGGCTCTATTTTGTGGATTAAGCTTGTCTCATATCCTCCATCTGGCGCTGCCATCCCTTTTCTTCCAGTATTGATGGATTTTTGTTTTTCCTTGCCAAATAATTTCCTGTTGGAGCTCCTCTCTGTCCTGAGTTTCCATTCTGGGTTCTTGTTGCCATGCGTCCTCCTAGAACCTTGTTGTTCTACCATTTCTGACTTCCTAGAAGCTATAATTCTAGATCTAGTTCTTATTTCGCCAGGGGAGATTCCAGATGGTTGATCCCTCCCTTGTGACCATGAACCGAATTTCCTCCTAGTCCTTGATGTTCGGGGCATACTTGTCATTCCATAGGTTCACCCACGGCATCGATTTGTCTTTTACCCATATCCACCAGATCTTTGCCCCGTAGGCCTCATTGGTTACCTGTGGGTATTGCAACCCCAGGCCGCATTTTCTTTTTGGTTTGCATACCTTTTCCCAGGCCACCAAGGCCCGTTTCTTTTTGTTTTTTGCACCTCACCATAGGAAATCTCTTTGGATGGCTCTTATCTTTTGTAGTATTCCTTTGGGGGCTGGAAATACTAACATTATAATCGCCGAAATTACTTGTAGAACTATTGGTGAGGATAAGCCTTCCAGCTAGCTTTAGAGCTATGTATGTCTAATTTTTTACCCTCTCCTACATTTTGTTGATAACTCCTTCCCACGTAGTATTTTTGCAAGCTTTGTCGGTCAGGGGGATTCCCAAGTATTTCGTTGGGATCGTTTTACGTTCAAACCCTAGAATGTTGGCCAAGTTTCTTTGTATTGTCAGATTAGTATTGGAAAAATCTATAATGGACTTGGAGTGATTTATTTCCGCCCCCGAGGCTTCCTCAAAGTCTTCTAAGATTTTTTATAAGCCTTTGCTTCCTTTACCATGGTTGTGCCATGGAGCAAGGTGTCATCAACGAACTATTGGTGTGTGGAGGTTGGAAAGTTTTCAAATAGTTTGAGGCCTTTTATTTCACCAGCTACAGTTGCGCTTTTTATGCTTCTGCTTAGCCCTTCCATCATTAGTATGAACAGGAAGGGGGATAGCGGATCCCCTTGTCTGATGCCTCTAGATGGACACAAATGTTTGGTTGGGGCTCCATTTATTAACATCGAGAAACTTTTCGTTGAGACTAGAGTGACGATCTAATTGATCCAGTGTTGGTCGAAACCAAAAGCTTCCAGCGTCTTGGCCATGTAGTGACATCTTATTTTGTCATAGGTCTTCGCCAGGTCAAGTTGGATTATCATCCCCCTCACCTTTAGCTTTTCACCGTGTGAATTATCTTATGGGATTGGATGACATTTTCCAGGATTTGTCTTCCTTCCACATAGCCCGCATGTTCCTGTGAAATCAGTGTGGGAAGGAATGGTTTTAATCTATTGTCTATGACTTTGGAAATTATCTTGTAAACTACATTGCACAAAGTTATAGACCTATAGTGGTCTGGGGTCCTGGCTTCATTTTCTTTTGGGATTAGAGTGATCATTGTGGAATTTAAGGATTTTAGAATCGAGACCGAGCACCTGGATTCCTCCACCACCCCATAAATATCATACTTAACCACCTCCCAGCAGGCTTTGAATAATTCCACTATGAAGCCATCTGGGCCTGGGGCCTTAGCACTGGGCATCTCTTGGACCACTTGGTCGATTTCTTCCTTTGTGATGGGTTTTCTTAGGTTGACATTTTGATCCTCTATGACCAATTTTGGGATGTGTTGAGTTATCCTTTGTATTGTCGCGGATCTATATTGGTTGGGCTCTTTGGCTATCCCCTGGAAGTGATTGACCAATGTATTTTCAATTTTCTGATGGGATTCTCTTTCAATCTCGTCTTGATCCCTAATCTTCAAGATTTTGTTATGAGATATTCTTGCGATAGTTGTTATATGAAAAAACTTGGTGTTCCTCTTCCCTTCCTTTAGCCACCTTATTATGGACTTTTGGCACCACGTATTTTCTTCCTCCTTACATCTTGCTTCCCATTCCTAGGTCATTTGGATCTCTTCTTTTTTTCGATCCTCTGTGTATCCCTCTTCGATGCAAAGATCCTGAAGCTTCCTGATCCTATCCTCGATACTTTTTTTTCCCTTGGTTTATTTTCCAAAGACTTCTTTGTTCCACTCCTTAAGTTTTTTTTTTATTTACTTGAGTTTCTTGTATAGTTTGAACATCCTTGTCCCATGGTCTGGTAGTTCCTCCTGCCACCATTGGTTGATGTTCTCCTTGAAGGTGGGATGGTTGATCCAAAATTTCTCAAATTTAAATGGTTTCTTCTTTGTTGTGGTTTCAAAATTCGCTTCCAATTGAACCAACCATTAGTTTGATCCGCCCCAGGGGAGGATGTTGCAATCCAAAGCTAGTCCCTACAAAATGATGGATTCTGACACCAGGAATTTTTCTAGCCTTGTAGCTATTTGGTGGTGAACTATTCATTCGTTGTTCTAGGTGACCTATCCATTGTTGGTCCTAATGTCCACAAGCGTCATTGTGTCTATGAAAGTTGAGAATTCTTTCGCATCTTTGTCCAGTCTCCCGGTGCCCCCTTTTTTCTCCGCAAGAGTAGTGATGATGTTGAAGTCCCCAGCCAGGATCCAATGGAGGTTGTTGGTTAGATATTTTGGATTCTCTAGTTCTAGGAGCATTCTCCTTTTTTCCTCCATCACCTGGGGGCCATACACATTAGTGCATAGAATTTTCGCCGTATTCCCTATAATTTGCATGTAACAGAAAGAGTATGTCTCATGGATTTTGCTGCAATTAGGTTCACCGATTGTGGGTTCCACAAGGTGAGAATACCTATCGTCGTTTGTTTTCTTTCAACAGTCAACATCTTGTACTTACTCCATTGTTTTTTACTTATTAGGTCCATTATGTCCAATGTGTATTTCATCTCTTGAATGAAACAGATGTCAGGTTGTTCCTTCCTCGGTCTATTTTCAAGGATTCATTGCTTTCTTGGGATATTTAGGCCTGTTATATTCCAAGTAATAATATTCATTTAAACATGTTGGGGGGAGTTGGGGAAGATCTTTTTAATCTTACCTGAATTTATCAACTGGGCTCCTAGTTCTTGTAGGGATACGATGTTTGATTTCCTACCTTTCTTCCACCTTGCCTACTTGGGTGAGTGTTGTTGTTGTCCATCGCCTGTTTTGATTCCCTGGTGTTCTATCTCGGCATGCATGCACTTGATACCTCTGGATTTTTGTTCCTCCCTTAGGAGGAAGAGATATTGAATGCGATCTAGTTGCTCCATATGTTCGGGATATCTATTCCTTCCCTTTCCACAATGTCTCTGAGGTCTGGGTCATTTTTTCCTATCTCGCTTAGTGTCATATCTACATCTCTGTCTGCCTCATGCATTCGGGTGTTGGTGTCTTCGTTTCCTCCTTCCATAAGACTTGCGCTGCCTCCTTGTTCTCCCTTGTCGCTTGGATTTTTTGTGTTCTCGTGAGTTTCTTGTTCACTTGTTTCCCTAGCTTTCATTTTTTCCTTTCCTCCTTATTCCCCTTGGTTGGGACTGCCTCTTCCTTCTATTCTTATCCTGGCTTCCTGATTGTTTCCTGTTGGGGCCTTGCCTTGTCTTTTTTTTCCTCTTCTTTTATTATTTAGCTTCACAAAACCGTCCTCATCCTGTTGTAGTTTGGTGTTGTCTGGTTCTTGTTTTTCATTGAGAGAAAATTCTCTTATTAGGTGTCCATGTTCATGACATCTTCTGCATCGAAACAAGATCTGCTCGTAGTCTATACTTTGTATCCATTCCTCATCCCTAAACTCCAGGCTTATGGCTTCTGGGAGTGCCCCTGAGACATCCATCTCTATGTAGATCCTTGCATAGGATGTGTATCTTCCTTTTAATGTTGCTTTCGATGTCTTGACATATTTTCCAAGCTTGTTCCCTATTTCTACAAAGGTGGACGATAGCCATTAATCTAGCGGTAAGGAGTAAAACCTTAGCCAGACTGGGTCATTTTTGAAGGTTTCTTTCTCTAGGGAGAATTTTTCCTTCCATGGATGCATGTACAGCTCCGTTGAGTCATGGAAATATGGCCCCCCCTCAAAGACTTTATCCATGTCCTCCAGGTTCATAAAGAATTCTGTGAAGAATCCTTTCGATCCCAGGTGGAGTTCAACTTCTCCACTCGACTTCCATTGGTATTTTATATAGCTGTGCAATGTTTTTTCCATGGGCCATACGCCCATGAACTTGCAGATCAGTGCATGTGTCTTCATCTGATCCCATAAGAGTTATGTCAAGGGGTCTTCTAGTATAACTTTGGGGATCAATGTTGTTTTATGTTTACACGAGTTGTGCCCATCTACCCCACTGGGGTTCGTCATTTCTTGCGTGTCGTTTTGGGCTTCTCTAGCCTCTTCCCCCACGCGGTCACTTTTTCCTTGGTTTCCCTCTTGATTCTTTTATGATCCCGGTCCCGAGGTGTTTGTTAAAGGTTCCTTGGAACCGACGTCGCGTGGGCCTTTCCCTCTGTCCACCACTACCTTCTTGTAGGAGGGGATTCCACTCCCTCCCCCTTTTGTAACCATATTGGTTGTTGTTGAAACCGCAACTATTAAACCCTAGATTGAAAGTTTTTCCAGAACCGTCGTAATTTAATTTTAATATCAAGTATAATAATAATTTAATTTTAAAATTATAATCTAATCAAATCAAATTAATATATGAGATTTGTATTTATTTATTATGAAATAGAGAAGCATATAAAATTGTATCCTATTATAATTAATAGTTTAATAAGTGTCATATTCCCTGCTACTTCTATAAATACCTCATACTAATAATAATATTAGGTATAATATTTATGTTAAATAATAATAATAGTTATATAAGGGACTAATTAATAATCTATAATAAACCCATTTATTATGAATTAGAGTATAGTTTAATTATATGTTATGTTATATAAATCAAATTTATGTGTTAATTATTAATTATAAAATATAATAAATTTATAATTAATATTGGTTAATAATAAATTATAAGAAATTTGATGTTAACTTTAATGGATGTGTTAATTATTTCCATAATAATGATACTTGTACAATACAAATATTTCAGGATTATATCTTAATTTCACTGAATAATCTGCCCCAGGTATGAACCTACTCGCAAAAATTTAACGAAGAAAGGTTAGAAAAGAGCGTATATTTGAACAGGAAAAAAATAATTAAAATTAAATAATAAATACTAGAGATCCAAATTTTGTAAAGCTAGAATGCATAACAAATATTTGCAAGTGTCAAAAGTCATTTTCAATTTTAACAAGGTTTTATACTCACAATAATGCTCATTGTCATGAAAGAAGGATTCCAAGCACTTGTCTTGCTTTTGTGCTTTTCCTTTTTCAAGCAAGTAATTCCCAGACACCCTATGATCTTAGCCTACGCAGAATCCTCATCTGACCTGTAATTGCTGGAAATATTTTTGAACATCACATAACAACGCATGAGAATTGAACTTTGTTTAGGAATCTTGGAATTACACTTACTTTCTATTCATGTTTATCTCTATCATGCACAACATATTCGCTCCCTCATCAAAGCATCACCAATAAAAATGAAAGAAACATTCATTCTAAGGCGATCAAGAAATGATTATAAAAAGGGAAAACAATAAACAACAGCCATAATTGCCTCCATTAAACATGAATCG
>ML846080.1:0-15925 GCA_009831015.1 Picea engelmannii | reverse complement strand
ACACTACATTTTGGTTTATGGTACACTACATCTGATTGTAATCAACTTTCTGGTTACACAGATAGTGACTTTGCAGGTAGCCTGGATGACAGGAAAAGCACATCAGGATATGTTTTTCAACTGGGCACGAACCTGATTTCATGAGCATCGAAGAAGCAACCAATTGTATCAATATCTTCTGCAGAGGCAGAGTATGTAGCTGTTACCTCAACTTCTTGTCAAGCAGTATGGATGAGAAGATTATTGAAAGACATGTCACAAACAGAGAAGGATCCAACTCCTATCTTCTATGACAACACATCAACAATTGCATTATCGAAGAACCATGTGTTCCACAAGAAAAGTAAACACATTGACACTCGGTTTCATTTCATAGGCGAGTTAGTCAATAATGGTGACATTGCACTTCAATTTTGTGGTTCTAGAGATCAGCTTGCTGATATTTTCACCAAGCCACTAGGAAAGTCAGTTTTTGACTTCCAGAGACAGCACTTGGGCATAGTCAGTGCTGCTGATTGTAACTGTTGAGTCTAAGAGGGAGTGTTAAATATATTGTACCCTCAACAGTATGACCGTACACTGCCAGCTGTACTGGACAGTTGTACTTTCTATTTTTGTCTTGCTTGAGCATATATAGCTCAACCATCTTACATTGTAATTACCTCTTCAGTTCTGTTCTGTACTTCTTCATACATTTGAATATACTATTCTTTTCTCTCTGCATTTCTCTGTCCTTCACAATTTATCAAGACGGGCGACTGTCTCCCCTTAAAGGCGTGACCACCCAGGTAGACATTAATTCGCCGGTGCTGAATGTAAGCCTGTGGTGTTAACCGAATTCTGTTCTTTCCCTTCCTTAGATGTGTTGGTGGGAGGTTAACTTGTCTCCTTGAGCACGGGCACTGCCTTATCTTTAGCTGTCACGACTGCTGTCTTTTTTTTTACTGTCAAAGGCTTCACTCTAGGTCGTTCCTGATGTACTTTTTAAAAAGGAATTAAATTGGATTTCTATGTTAGCTTTGGATTTCTCTTATAATGTGAAGGACTGGGTCTTCCCTTTTATAATTTATTTTGGATTTTGATTTTTTCTTGAGATCTCCTTATCGTTAAAAGAAGGTGGTCATCCTTTTAAATTTTTCCATTTGGATTTAAGTTAGCTTGAGTTCTTGTATAACGCAGTCAACGGCTTGGTCATTAACTTAACTTATTACCTACTTAAGGTTAAATGTAAAATATTGTATGGATTAACCCTTAGTAGTACCTTCCTCGAGACACTAAAAATACCTTCTTAGTTATCCTAAATGGAGAGAAGATTAATTGCTAAGAGATTTTCATCTTTATGATGCTTGAATATAATATTAGAAGGATATATGTGCATTTTATAGTTGTGTCTCATCTAAGTAGAGTTGGGAGATAGGGTTTAGGTTGGTTAGGTAACGAGGAAATTATCTTACAGTGGCCCATGTGTGAGGATATTTAGCTTCTTAAAAGGATACTTAGGCATCCTCGTCTTCTAATAATTCCATGTAAGTAGGATCTTTTTTATAAGTAACTGGTGAATGGCTACAAGATGGTATTAAATTCTCACTGTACCACTTAATTTAGATGAGACATTCTAATGGCATGTTTATGTATTTGCACCCTTGATTTAATTATCTTACAAAATATGATGTTGATTAAGTAATTAGATTCATTGTGTTTGGAATGAATGTTGATATGTAATGATTTGTAATTAGATTTATTTTCGCCATGGAATATGGTTGATGTATGTTTGGTTGTGAATTGCTTACTCTTGCACCTTGTAATTAATGTAAAATATGATTGATGATGTGTTAGATCTCCTTGCGCAATGAATTAATTGATGATACTCTTGCGCCTCAAATTTAAGGTGATGTCTAATTTAATGTATGTGATTAGATTTCTTTACGCAACAAATAAATACAGTCGATTATTTACGCCTTATATTATGTCATTATATGATGGATTTAGTAAATAGATTCTCTTATGCCATGGAATTAATGTGGAGTGTGATTAATTAAGTACTTAGATTACTTGTACGTCATTTAATAATGTTAAGTAGGTGATAGTATGATTGGGTTCGAATTTGTTTCCTTTTGCGCCATAGAATAAACCTAATGATTCTCTTACGCCTTGAATTTTAATGTGGTTAGATTATTTGAAGCTTGATTGTAATGTTGATGTCTGAATAGTTAAGTAGTTAGACTCCCTTGCACCATGAAATTAGGTTGAGAATACTCTTGCACCATTAGCATGTTGATGTATGATTATGTTAAAGTTTTTTTCTCTTGTGTCATTTAATTGTTGATGTGTATATGATTAATTAATTGGATTATTGCGCCACAGAAGAATGTTGATACTTGTTGAATAAGTAACTAACTTACTCTTGTGCTAGTGAAACTATGTCTATGTGTGATTGATGGTATAGTCTAGAGATATGAGATGTGATTGATTTAGCACGATTTAGACATCTCCTTGTTCCTCAAAACAGTCTCTAGCCCTGAGACCTTAAATGATTAAAATCAATTGGAACCTGGGCTTGAGCGTTGATTATGTGTCTTGGAGGTCCTAACATTGTAGGGTAGGTTGGGACGGTAGTCATTTTTTAATTCATTTTTCGATTGAATGTTGTCGTAATTCATTTCAAGATAATTATGATGTGCTAATATGTTACGCTATTTATGCTTACATGTCTCTATCCTTCGTTGATGCATTTAATGCATTGTTAGTGATTTATTTGATGAGTAAATGGTATGGATTTTACTTATGATGTTGTTGATTAGGCGTTGCTATTATCAGGTGTTAATGTTAATTTCTTAATGTAATTGATTTATGATGTGTGATTGATGGTCTAGTCTAGAGATATGAGATGTGATTGATTTAGAAGGATTTAGACACCTCCTTGTTCCTCAGAACAATCGCCATCCCCGATACCTTAAATGGTTAAAATCAAATGGAACCTGGGCTTGAGCATTTCTTATGTGTCTTGGAGGTCCTAACCTTGTAGGGTAGGTTGGGAGGGTAGTCATTTTTCTATTCATTTTTGATTGAATTTTGTTGCAATTCATTTCAAGATGATTCTGATGTGATAATATGCTACACTATTTATGCTTACATGTCACTATCCTCCGTTGATGTGTTTAATGCATCATTAGTGATTTCCGTTATGAGTAGCTGGTACGTATTTTACTTATGATGTTGTTGATTAGGCATTGTTGTGATCAGGTGTTGATGTTAATTCCTTAATGAAAAACAAATATTTTCTTTCCTAGATGTAACAGAGGGGTTGTTACACATGCCTCCTCCTACATATGTTTGTAGTCAAGGAATTGGTTGGTATTTTTTTTCCTAGCAATCTGTAAGATTCTATCTTGAAGACAATTCTATTAAAACAATTGTGAATATGAGGTGAAGTGAGATGAGGTTGAAGAGAAAACTATCAAGTGTGTCGATGAGTTGTTGAAGAAAACCATTGCATTTATTAATGTGTTTGGGTTTTATGTTGAACTCACACAATTGAGAACTAGAAAACATGCATTTATCAATTACCTTGCTTGCAATTAAGACACTCTAGAGGTTATGTAGAGAAGGAGGTAGCCAATCATCTGAAGAATTAATTGGCATGTTTCTAACCTTAAATGCCATTGAAGAATGAGGTGATTACTGATATCCTTGTGTACGATAGAGGAATGAGGCCTAGTAGCCTCCAAAATATATTACAGTCCATACACACTTGAAAACAGGGCCTCAGACTTAGAGAAGAAATTTATTCCACATAGAGTCCATCTTGGTGAAGTCAACGGGATATAAGTCCCTTATTTATGGATCAAATGGTATTAGATCAATTGCATTCTTGAATACAAAACAACCACCATAATTTTGAAGATACCATTCTATAACTAAACATGGGTAAGTAAATTAAAGAAAAGTTGGGAGACTTAAGGGCCAACTATACTCAGCTTCAAGAAGACAATAAGCAATTGAAAGAGAAGGTTTAGATGTTAAACAAGAGGAGGAGGCTAACACAACTGCAACAAGAGTTTGTAGAGAAGGAGGAGGCCTTAGAAAGGATCCAAGAAGTTGTTCAAGAGAATATAGAAGAAGGGACACTTTCCATTACTATTACTGAAGACAACACCATGATGGTGACCACTTTGGTAAGCATACCTTCCTAATATTTCTATCTAGAGCATATTGATGATTTAAAAAAATCATACCATAGGTATAGGTTCCAAGTTCTCAAGGTAGATAGAATACGATGGAAAAATTCCAGGAAAGAGAATACAAGGCGTCCTAAGCCCCATTATATCCATGCCATGAGTCAAGCATGAATTCCTAGGATTTGGTGGAAGAATGGAAAATGCCATGACCATGAAGACCATTTTTTTGAAGGTTAAAGACATGTCGGAGTTGGTATTCTCATCAAGAGAAGGAGAAACAATGGTAAGTGAAGGTGTAATCCAACCACCACCTCATCCCTATTATGGAATATTGAATAAGGAAATTGATGAGAAGAACATGAAGAGACTCATACTTTGCCATCACTTAGAAGAAGAAAAATCCATTCAGTCGAGGCAAAAATAAGAAGATGACCAAGAGGTATTCATCAAACAAGACATTACTTGTTTTTCACTTTTACAAGAAGAGAGGCCATAGCATTCTGAGTTGTTGGTATGAAAAGGTATGTTATTTATGGGAAGAAAGGCCATAAGGTGGTATATTATTTTTGGGAGAAACAAATCACATTCCATAAGCTAGATTTATTTCAGAGGAGGAATGGAAAGAAGACTTCTCCAATCCAACAATGAGCTTAGAGGCACATGGAGAGGACTATGTCAGGTGGTCCTTGTAGAAACACCATGAAAATTTTCCACCACTCCAGGTTGAGTGGAAATTGGGAAGAAAAGTGTTGGCGAATTCACCTAGAACTTCACCCCAGAAGTTTCACAACTAGGAGAATAATGTGGAGAGTGAAGAGTATAGGAGGTGAAGAGATTCATGCATATCCAATTCAAGGAGATTTTTTTTTCCAAGGAGAGATAACAACACCAGAGGTTTGCATCACCATCAAAAAGGACAATGAGTCGATTCCAACAACCAATGAAACACCATTCCAATTGCTACATACAATCTTCCAAAATAATTTTCCCTTCTTGAAGATGTGACAAATATTTATGAACATGGGTTAATGAATTTCAAGGGAGGATTTATTGAGAACTCCATGACGTGATTGTAAGCATGTGTAGTAATCAAAGATTCATTTTCATGTCGATAAGCAGTTGATCTTAGCAGAGGAATGCAACCACACTTTCCTTGAGCTGTCACATGATGGGGTCAGACTAAACAAGAAGACTATCATTCGACTTGGCTTCATGAATGCTAAGATGGACCATCTCCAAGACATAGAAGGAAATGGGAATGAGTGTTGAGTCCAAATTTTAAATATGGATATTTCTCAGAGTTGATATTTAGTGAGAAGACTTCTGCTATAGGAACAAGTGAGCCAAAACTAGAGATAGACCCATAACTAGGGACTAGAGCTAAAGCCACGAGTGAGCCAAATATCAAGTCAGATCTATTTCTAGGAGCTAGAGTCAACACCACATTCTAGAGAGGTAGACAAAAGGTACATTAATCTAGATTGGTTTCCTTGAGATTTTGGAGACCAAAAAGCCTCTCAATGGGGAGGTTTGATCTGAAATAGATCTTAAATGATGAATGGATAAGAATCAGTACATGAAAAACAATTTGGAAATTTATCTAGGTTATCTAAACTATGTAAAAGAAAAATGAATGTGACAATTTGACAATTTATGAAGATTATCTAAATGATGTAAAAAAAAATATGTTGGAGTAATTAACTCCTACTTGTATTATGTACTTAATATGAGATATTCATCATCATATTATTAAGATTGTGGTTTTATAATTGTAATGTAGATATTATCTCTACATGAGTGATCTAGGAGTATGATTGATAAATTCTCTCAACCAATGGATTGTATGGCTAAGATAGTCAATCTATCTTAAGACCAAAATTAATGTATTTTTATGTGTGTAATGCTTCATTGAATTAATATAATATTAAGAATAGTTTTCATGTGTACAAAATATATACTCTCCCTTATTTTATCTTGGTACGAGAGTTGGTTTTGGTTTAATTCCCTCAAGGATGGCCCAAGAAAATGAAAGAGATGTAATCCACTATAGGAGAGTAGATAGATTGTTTATGGGAGAGTAAGTTGTTATTGTGAGTAGATTACATTACATATTGTTTTACATTTTTGAACTCCCACCATTTCAAACTTGAAGCATATAAGTTCTTGGAGTGGCTAGATGCGCAAAGGAGGAGGATGTGATATACGAATTAAGTCTCTACTTGTTTTCAATTAATCATGTTGGATTTTAGTGGATGTCATTAGATAAATAAAATTACAGTGAAGGGAGACACATTGAATCATAATATCTAGATGTAATTTAAAGAGAGAAGTCACCACCATGTCATTGGGCCCTATCAACATTTCTAGAGCTGCCAAATCAAAGTGTGGCAGTGAGAATGTGACCTGTCAACTACTTGTACAAGAATCATCCTTGCAGAGAAGTATTGAGAAATTCGAGGAAGTGTCTTCGATCCCTTGGGATGGATCCATGCTTTTGTAGATCATAAATAAAGGGATAGGTGCAATGCATGGGAATGGAAACATCGCTTATGTATTTTAAACGGAGTTGTATTTTAAGAATAGAGAAAATAGTATTAAGTTTTAATATAAGGGATTTTGTTAATTATTTTAAATATATTAACATTATTTTTGGTTGTAAAATAATGATGATAGAATCAACAAATCAAATGAAGGAGGTTGTATTATATTTCCAAAAGGGATTAAGTGCAGATAAAATCTTAGTATGGATGGTTGTCTAGTTGGTTCATGAGTCGTGGATCTAGGGAACAATCCCTCAATAGTTGTTGAGACATGAGAGTGGTTTGCTAGTAAGTTTACATGACAAATGTGTGTGTGTCTAGTAATTGAGTTTTGGGAGATCCAGAAGAGCAGCTCAGGAATACAACTCTCGAGTTACACGCTTATGAGGGTTAAGATATGACTTGATGGAGTTAGTAGCCTGGAATATTTCAAAAAGGTTAAGGGAGGCTAATGAAAAATGTACCAAACAAAGATCAAGATAAGTACTTGTTAAGGGAGGGTGTTGGAGTAATTAACTCCTACTTGTCTTATGTACTTAAGATGAGATATTCATCATCATATTATTAAAATTGTGGTTTTCTAATTGTAATGTAGATATTATATCTATGTGAGTGATTCAGGAGTTTGTTAGATCTAGGAGAGATATTAGATCCTATTTAGGCGTGTGGTTGAGAGATTTTCTCAACAAATGGATTGTATGGCTAAGATAATCAATGTATCTTAAAGTAAAAATTAATGTATTTATATGTGTGTAATGATTCATTGAATTAATAGAATATTAAGAATAGTTTTTGTGTGTACAATATGTCTACCCTCCATTTTATCTAAATAAACTTAAAGTTGAATAAGACAAAGTGAATGTGGAAGAAAAATGAGAATTAAATAAAAATAAAAAAAAAATATAAGAGAAACTTGACCTTCCCATTACCTCACCTCTTAATATTTCTTCATGTAATTACTGAACCCAATTTTAATGGTTTATCTAAATATTTTAGTGGATCTGGTGTTAGTTAGTGAACTAAGATTTAGTTTATCTATGCAGTGTTAGAATTTTCATTCATACTTGTTGTAATTTTATGAGTAAATGGATATATCATCTCTCATCGTAGGTTGATTTCTGATATTGGAGATTAATGGACACTCTTATTTGGATATTTCAATCTTGTAGGAGTTTCTAAATTGATTTAATCCAATTGTTGGGTGAATTTCTTACTCTTCCAAAGTGCAAATCTATCCTTCATTATAATTTCTCAATCCTTGGGCTGATTCTACCTTTCTTGAGGCCTACCGAGGTGAGAACTAATTCATCATTGTAAAGGTCATATGCCACAGACTTGGAATGAATTTACCTTGCCCCTTTCTCCCTAGATTGTCAATTAATTCCCTTTGATTTAATTACTAGTTCAAATTTCTAATTGCTCGGACGAATTATTATTTGCTGGATCAATTCTTTCCATGTCTATGGGTCGTTCACTTTCAATATCGAGGTCATACTGTAGTCATAAATTCTATATATGGATAATGAGAGCTACCTCCTTCAATCTAGGTGGTCAACTTGATTGTTGGTCGACATAGTTAAGAGGATGTCCATTTCTAGGGCAATTTTCCTTTAAGTCCTTTCCCTTGACTGTCAAGTTCTTGGTCTTCCACTACATGGCTGTGGGTTACTATTGATTCATAGTTGACTGTGTGTTTCCTAATTGTGATATTACTAGCAACAACCACTTTATAAAAGTGGTTGATATATGTCGATCAACGTCATTTTCCACTTTTCTAAATTAATTGCACTGATCAACGTATATCGACCGCTTTTTTTAATAAATTAGTTGTCTCTAGTTGATGACCGACATGTCTTAGGAACAAGAATCAATGTATTAATACACAATTAATATATTAATGTAATACGTTAATGTATTAATGTATATAAATTAATTATTTATTAATGTATTAATGTAATATAGTACAATAATGTAATATATAATAATGTTGTATAAATTAAAGTATTAATTTACATTAGTGTATAGTTGATTGATACATTAATAAAATAACATAACTTATTATATGAATTAATACATTGTTAAAATATTAATACACTAATAAAGTAATACATTAATAATACATTAAATACAACTTGAGTGGGCCTAATGGTTAAGAACATGTGTTTCCTCCTAAGAGGTCACACGTTTAAATCTAGAGGGGGTAGGTGTTGGCAGCCAATTATATATATTTTTTAATTACCCTAAAAAAAAGCTGCCTACACCCCTTGTCTCATTAACGACAAAGTATCGTCGCATTACGCTTCTAGACATTTGTTTCATTTTTGCGACAATTACAATTTGATTTCAATTCAGTTTTCACAACTCAAAGTGTGAAAACACCTCATTCGTTGTTTAGATTGTCGTCGTCTTTGATTGATTTGCTGAAAGACACTTGACCATTGGTTTATCACATCGTTGCAAAGGTTTCTCTCAAACTATATCCATTCACTTTAATTGCGCAACTTGATTTCTTTGATAAAGTATTGAAAAGGTTAAGTTATGAGTTATGTTTGATGTCATAAGGGTCATAATTGATTTTGGTTTTATATATGATATAATTCTTATTGTTATGAACTCTTAACTTATAGTTTTCATATGTTCATTGGTTGCAATGTTTTTACACTTTGATTATGCTAAAAACACATTGGCAATATCATGAGTTTGGCTTCATATAAAATGGCAATGGTTTGAGTTTTGCAAAGGCGCATTGATCAACCTTTTGGATTTTCGATTTTATGGTTTGAACCCTTGCTCGATACATTGTTTTGTGAGTTTGATGTTACATGGAACAAGCAATAGTTTCAAACTATGTATTGACATGATTTAATTAACATTGGTTTGAAATATTGAATTGACACGACAGATCGTTGGATTTCATGTTGATTAAACTTAATACTTGGCGCATGATTATCACATATGGTGTTGGTTCTGGCTCGGATGAATGGCACGTAGATATGATGATTCACCTATTTGCTGGCCAATACGTATGGTTTAAGTGATTATGATTATAAAAACACTGTACATGGTCATTAATACAATGCATGGCGGTGGTAATCCCACCACCTTCGCACGCATGCAATTAATTCTGGTCTCTTCAAGCGATGAAGCTATCAAACCCTATCGGTTTTTTTTACTCTGTGCATTGTTTCGTTTAGTTCAAACCCTACCATGTACAGAAGCCATGGCTCCTGTTGTAAGGGCCGAGCCCAATGGATGCCAAGCACTGTTGACATTTTATGGTGCATATAGCAACCTGGAAGAATTCGGGTGGCTTTCGTTTATAAGGAAGTTCGATGGCTCTAACTTCGCTGTGGCTTGACAATTTGCATTGTCATTTGATGGCTGTCGAGCCAAAGTTGGAGATGTCCAGCTTGAAATCACTGAACAATTCATCAGCTCAGCAACTAGCCTGCCTGTCAAGGGACAAAAATGGTCCGAAAGCTGCAAGGTAGATGATGTCCCGTGGACATTGTTGTTTCAGTCTCGGACAGTGAACTCATGCGACAGAGGTTTGCCTGCGAAGATGTTGAAACCCCGCTGGTATGATCTCTTGATGATTATCAAGCAATTCGTTACTTGTGAAGGCAGGTACGGGTTCGTTTTCTTATTTCACCTACGTTTATTAATGGTTTTTATGGGTTTCGAACTTAGTATGCCGCACTATCTGCACCAAAGTTTGTTCAAAATGGCTAAGAAGTACAAGCGTAGCCAGGCTGACACTAGCCTCTTCCATGTTGGGTTGATTAAAATGATTTTTGTTTATGAATTGGGGATACGTCATGATTCTTGGCATGATTTTCTCAACCGTAATGGCTTTGAAGGATCGAATCCTACACAGGTGGACAAGCACATGGTGACCAAGAGTAAACCTACCCCTGTGCCTTATAGTGTTTTGCTACCCGAGCCTAAACCCGACTCACCTTTGAATTCTCCTATGGCTGTGACTCAACAAACCGAAGTTGCTAAGCCTACAACCAAAAAGACTAGAGCGAAGACTGGTGCTAATACTAGAGGCAAGAAAAATGCAAGGTTAATATCGTGCATGGCGAGGAATAAACCCAAGCCCCCTGCTAAATCAGAACCTATCGTGGTCAGCGAGGACTCTGATTCAGACATTGAACGATTTCTCACCGAAGAGTATCCTTACTCTGAGGGCTTGTGTGGCAAACCTCCTTATGATTTCGTTAAGAACTTACCTCCCTGTCTGCGAGATAACCCTAATTTTCCTGGTATTAAACCACCCCATGAAACCCTCGGGGAATCATCGAAACCCTCGACTGATCAACCTGTTGCTGCACCTTGCGATCAGTGTGGGCTGTGGTTAGAGAGATACTACTTGGATGTCCCAAAATTGCAATCTAAAATTCACGATTTGGAAAACCAAGTGGCAAAGCTCACTGGTCAAAATGCAAAGATGCAACCCAACGATAAGAAGCAACGAACTGCCGGGTCAATCCTGTTCAAAAATGTCGAGTCTGCTACAACAATTGTCAATTCAAAATTGACATAGTCTCAGCAACTGTGATGGTATAATTTTAGCTCATTTATATTACACTCTGTGTACATATTTCACCTGCTCTGTTACATAAGCATGCTCTGCTGTACATAATTTTGTTATAGTTTCAGATTCAATTGGATTTGTTTTCGATTCGATGGATTGTCGAAAAGATATGATTGTTCAAATTTAATTTCAGTTGGATGATCTGTTAATAAGAGAAGTTGTTAAAAATAGACTGTTGATTGGTATTCCCATTTTTGATATAGTCAATGCTACGATTTGAAATGGTTATGTTCTATTTGAATGTAATTAATAAACGGGTTAACTATTCTCAACGTCTTTCGACCAAATCTGATGCTGTTCTGTTGATACATAACTGGTTTGAAATTAATTCAACTCTCATTATTGTTTGAATTGGATTTTGTTCAGGGTATCGATAATTAACCTGATAAAGATTGGTGTCAGTTATTACCCAGTTCATGAATTTTGTCAATTTTATCGCGTCTCTGTCCATTGACCGTGTGAAGATTTTTGAGTCGATATTATTTCATCCGATTACAATGGAAGTTATTTACACATCGTGCTTTTAACTAAGTGATATCAATCTGCTGTTGTGATTATAATTGGTCAATGATAGTTACAACCATGGTTTTCGGTCATAAACTGTGCGAATGTTTTCTAATGGATGGATTCTATGGATATGGTTACGCATAAAATAGTGACAATATTTCTATATTGGCAGTGAATTAAATGTTATGAATCTTATGCAAATCGATAATGATTGTTTTGTATCTCATACGATATGGTTTACCATCGATTACATTCATGAAACAGTCTTGTTAAGATTTGATTCGATCTTATGTCAATTGGAAAAACAGAGCATTCCTACTCTGTCATGATTGCATTCTTTTAAATTTGGTTCGATTTAAGGAATAATTGAATCGTTAGTAATTAGTTTTGGATTTGATTTTATTATATCTAGTCCTGTTTGCTATTTTGACTAGCTACAGAATCAGAAGATTCTGTAGATAAGTCTGTAAAGTCAATTTTTTATTATTTTTCTAATAAAACATCCTTCTAACTTGATTTTTGTGTTCTATTACAGGCAAATTCGAATTGGCAATATATATCATGAGTAGTTAGGGGATGATCTACAGATTTTATTTGCACTTTATTTCCTTAGTTTAGGTGATTGTGGGTATATCTCCCAGGATATGTAAACTTATTTGGTATTATCCACAAGGATGTTTTACCTTGTGAGAAACCTATATAAACCTATGGTTTTGTAATAATCGATCATCCTCAGTTGTGGGAGAACAAGGATATAGAATTTTGATTCAGAATGGAGCAGAATTGGTGTTTTGTCATAGCTTTTGCTTTTCAATATATCAACACTTTGTTCCATGTTTTCTATATCATTTTGTTTATGGTTTAGTATTAATTTGTTATCTAAATCAAATTCAAGTGATATAATCTTATTACTGTCATCTATATCTTATTTCTTCCAAATAGATAAAAGACATAACAATTGTTGATTCGTTTTGTGGATGATAGCTTTGTCTTCTTCATAAATCGAATTGTAATATATAAGTTTGCTGCATAATAGGTTTCCCTTTTGCAGGAATTTATAATCAGAAGACTGTTATGATTTCTTTTATGTCTTGTTTGTCCTGTAACATACTTCTAGAAGCAGCATAGCTGATCGTTTGCGAGAAGCTTAAGGGCTAAACGGTGTGAATTTCTTCCTCCAACCAGCTTAAGAAGCAATCATACACAGGACAAACTTGGAGCGTTTCCAGGTCAATTAGTATTTAGTTTACTGTTTTCATTAAGTAGTTTAATATAGATGTAATCTTAATTAGATTTATATTAGATCGTTTAATTTCAGTAAATTATATTAGATTGTTTAATTTCAGTTAGTTTACTTTCTTATTCATAAATCAAAAAATAAAAAAAGAGATCCTTGGTTGTCGTAGGGCAGAATACATATGATTTTTGCAGGTTTTAACCAAATCTGTAGGTTGTCAATAATGTACATTTGTGAATAAGGAATATTGTAGCTGATAATTAGATAGTTGATTTGAGTTATTATAATCATAGTTAGTATCTTGTATATATATAATAGTTAGTAGTTCATAGTTAGATTAGTGCAGTTAGTTTAGTTTGCTTTATTAGTTTCTAGTTTCCTTTACTTTAGTTAGATTCTTTCATTCAGTTATAGTTTAGTTTGTTTTATTTAGTTTAGTTAGATTTCTTAGCTCAGATCATTCCTCTTTGGTTTTCTTAGGAGACCTTAGAGCGGTCAACGGAGCCGTTAAACTCGTCAGGGTGGTTCATTTCAAACGGCTTGGGTTATTAGACAACCCCGGACCGGTTCCACTCTCTTAGTTGACGGACGGTCGATTTCGCCCGCCAACAAATGGTGCTAGAAGGAGGGCCTGAACTTAATTAATGGCACGAGGTGGTCGCAAGACTCCTCCCCCACCTAATCGCACACCCATAGTGACTAGAATCCGTTCACAAGATAATATCCCCCCTCAAACAACAACTACTTCAACCGAAGATCCTCAGATCACAGTTGAGCCAACAACCCCTAATCCTACAGGCGGTGATATACAAGAAATTTTTAGACAATCTCTTATTAAATCACACAAAGCCTTTGCTAGTCTCAGGCAACCACATCGCCCGTGGAGTCAACCTCTAGACTTCTCCGAAGTCAGAGAACAACTAGGTGATATAGATTCCACTGTGAATCCTACAGATCCTAACACAAATTCTGCTGCAGGAGGATCTGGGATACCTCCTTCACCCCCTCCCTCATCTCCTTCTTCTTCTGGAGGAGATTCCTCTTCTGACGAAGGTAAACCACCTTCCCGTCCTTCCACACCCAATTCCCCAATGGAAAATCATAACAACCCTGCTAGACCATGGTTGGACCAGGATGCTGTAGCGGTACTTGGTGCCCAACATCCTTTGCCTAAGAACCCAGAGAAATGGCTTCCTAAGTTTGATCCCGATTCAAAACAAATAGCAGAAGATCATATCAAAAAATTTATGTTAGCCATCAGACTCTGGAACGTTGAACATGAAGATGTTGTCTGTAGGTTGTTCCCTTACACCTTTGAGGGTAATGCGCCCACTTGGTACTTTTCCCAACAACCTCACACCATATTGTCTTGGGAAAAGTTTGAGTCAATTTTCTTGGAAAAATTCAGAGATGGAAAACCTCCGGAGGTCTTAGTCATGGATCTTTCAAACTTGAAAATGAATGCTAAAGAAAATGTTAAAGATTTTAATCAAAGATTTTTAACACTTAAGAATAGAATCCCTGCAGACTCTATGCCTGCAGAAATCCTTGTAATAGCTTACTACACTAAAGATCTACATCAAAGTATAGCTATTTGGGTGAAAAGATCCAAAAAGGCAACGTTGTTAGAAGCCTTTGAAGAGGCTACTCAAATTGAAAAATATATGCTTAGCCTTAAATATTCCTCTAGCAATGAGACCGAGACTGTTTCTTCTTCCAAGAAGAAGATTGAAATTCTTCCCAGGCCTACACCGAACAAATCACAACCCGAAAACTCTGATTTGGAAAATTTAACCAAAGTTGTACAGAAGTTATCTAATCAAGTCGTAGATTTAAAAAGGTCAACTGAGGAAGCCTCTTCGAGTAAAGGACCCTACAAACCTCCTTTCCGAAATCCTTTTCCAACCAGCTGACCTAATCCAAACCCCGAAGGCTTGAACCTAGAAAGTTTGCAATATGCTCTTCAGACAATTCTAGAATCCCAAGATGACTTGATGCCTCCTGAAATTCCTCAAGAGGAAGTCGAACAGGAAACAACCCAAGAAGAAGAGTCTTCTCCAAATATCTTTGGTCACCTCTCCGATAGTATCTTCCAAGCTAACTTTGAGACTGTGCACCCTTACAATACTAGGAGCAAGACCGCAAACAAACCTCCTGTCGATAACACCACAACTTTACCTCCAAAGCCATCTAAATCAGTAGAAACTAAACAGAGAAATGCTAGCCCTAAAATAGATTATGATGTTGTTGAAGATCTTAAGAAATTATGGGCTAACATTTCTATTTATGAGTTGTTGAAATTTCCATTTTTGTTACAGAAGATGTTGCAAAATATTTTGGACAATGGAAAGAATGGTAATTCAAATGGTAATAAGGCTGTGCAAAGCAAGGTTCCACAGAAGAATTCCACAAAAAACAACTCTGATACTCAAGATAAAGGAAGCCTCCCTGTACCAAATGTAAATAATGTAAATAACAATGTAAATAGTGTAAATAATTCAGATAAGGTAGTCTTAGAAAATGCAAGTAAGAAACCACAAGCTACTACTCTACACACTTGCAAAAATGTACCTCCTTTTCTTTTAACTTTCGAAATCTTCAACAGAAATGTGCATAACTGTATGGTTGATTCGGGAGCATCATCAAATGTGATGCCTTGGTCAGTCTGCCAAAATATTAATGCCGAAGTAGAGCCATCTTCTTTGAAAATTATACAACTTGATGTTGGGACCACATATTGTACCTTTTTGCCCATACTTTTTGCCATTATTATACCCTTCATCACCTGTATCTAGATTCATATTATCACTTCATCCGATCACTCCAAGGTATACAACGTCCTTTCTCATCACTATATGTTTAA
>ML846079.1:0-11109 GCA_009831015.1 Picea engelmannii | reverse complement strand
AAAACCCACTTACCCACATATATGCTTCTTTCTCATTTTATGTATGATGCACATCTGAGTACAGTTTGATTCGGATATATATATTGTGTAAACATTCAATGAAAATACTCTTGTTTCTATATTACTCTCACCACTTTTTGCACACATTCACACAGCTAGTCTGACATCATAGGGGAACCATAGAACCCCCGTCGTTCATGATGCTTGCTCAAGCTCCCTCCTATCTTAGGGGGAGTATCTGGTCGTGCTCGCTCATCGACACCTCCTTCACACACTCCTGTGAGTGCTACTATCTTAGGATCAGCTTTGCTTGGTTCTACATTACTTGGGTCAACTTCCCAAGGTCATCCGTTCACTCGCTCTCCTTTACACGGAAGCGGGGGAACCACTTCCTCTCAAGGAGGGAGCACCAACCCACCTAGCCCCCATCAAGGGTCAGGTTCACAACACACTATGGCCGGAGCTAATCCTCCCCCCCACTGTAGATGCCATATTTGGCCTCTCTCAACATACCGGATCTCACCAAACTCACCAATGATCCTATATTGCATGACCCCACATGGCCTGCAATGCAAACAAAACTCCCTTCAGACATACCAAAGTTTGAAGGAAAGGCAAGCGATGACCCTGCCAACCATGTCATGACCTTTCACTTATGGTGCTCCTCCAACAACATTATGGATGATTCCATCAGACTGCGATTATTTCAATGCACACCCACTGGCCCATCGGCTAAATGGTATGTCGAAGAAAAATCAGGGTCCCACGCGACCTTTGAGTCATTGGCCAAAGCATTCTTGACCTTATTCCAATTACCCATCCGCCATGACAATGGTCTAGAACTACTGTCTAACTTCAAACAAACCTCAGCCACACACATCGTTGACCACATTCACGAGTGGCGTAGGCGACATAGTTTGTGTAAAGCAGAAACCACCAAGCAACAATGTCTCGACTGGTTTCTTAGATCATTTGTCTCTCTCCTTGGAAAGGATGTATCTTTCACCTTCCCTCAATCCGAAGAAGAAGCCATCAGTAAGGCCCAACAGTATGACCTCATTTATGCATAGTCAGGGTACTTATACACGGTACTTCCTGATCTTCCAAAACCTGTGCCATTTGGCCAAGACAAACGTGGGATGTCTCACTCAGCAGATGGACTAATCGGTGCCACCACACACCATGGTCCACAACCCCAACCACCACCGATGTATGGAACACCTCAATACCCACCGTCGTATGGGGGCACTTCTTATTACCCCCCACCCCTTTATCAACAACCATACCCTGTTGCTATACCTCCACCCATCAGTGGACCACCGTCGGCACCTCCCATACATCCACCTATTCCCACAAACAGTGGTACTCCCTCAACATCAGCTTATAGTACTAGCGAAAGCACTACGCCTTCCTATGTACCTTATGGATTGGTACCACCACAGAATCCATACTTCCCATTTCCTGGTCCTCCACAACCCATGGCTCCCCCACATCCTCATGCGGGGGTAAATTTTGTTCAACCCTCTGTTGCTCAACAATACCAAAGTTTTGAACAATTGAATACAGCCAACCCAACTCATCCATCGAACAATTCCAAGAAGAAAGGATGGAATAGGAATAACAATAACCAAGGTCAAGGCGGGAATCAACCCCCACAGGACCAACCCACTGGGGGAAACCAGAACCAAGGGAACCAAAACCCCCAAGGGGGCAATAATAACAAACGCCAAGGGAGAAATAATGTTAAAACCATATTCCCTTCTGCCCTTTGAGGTGAGTTTGGCCATTACACTCATCATTTCCCCCATATTGTTGATTTCAAATGGTTGAAAGATTCTGGTAGTCTTCCCCATTCTCCTGCACAAGCTGCCCCTCAGCAGGCACCACAACAATACGTGCAACAACTCCCTCCCGTCGTGCTGCAAAAT
Organism: Picea engelmannii; assembly: GCA_009831015.1. Classification (NCBI taxonomy): domain Eukaryota; kingdom Viridiplantae; phylum Streptophyta; class Pinopsida; order Pinales; family Pinaceae; genus Picea; species Picea engelmannii. The sequence continues at coordinate 9,181 of ML846079.1, read as the reverse complement.
CCTATTCCACATCAAGGTGTGATAAACACCCAACAGGACACACAACATCCCCCACCTCAAAGGGGACAATACCTCAACCCAAACAACCCAGCAGAGCGTACAATTCTCMWCACTAGTGAGGAAGAAATCCTTCTGCAAACCCGTAATCGTCTGTATCATGCCCCCGCTGAGTCTACTCCCATCTCTCCARAGAAAAAACCTACACCGACGGGACCCCCGTTGGTGATCCCTCGCCCTTYCGCCAAACCACCACTATRCATCCCTCGCATCCCCTTGCGCAGGAATGTCCACAACCCACAGGCTAGGGCATCTCATAACTATAGCTTGGTAGACGACTTAGCGCAATCCTCGGCTGMCAGGTCAGTCTTGGAAGTCCTCCAGACTTGTCCTACACAACGGAAATCACTACTTTCCACCTTGAGGGCAGTCGACCTGGMAGATACCTGACTCATCACCTTTGATCTTGATTGCGGAGAACCTCGTCTTCCTTCCTTGATCGCTTTTCAAATACCTATGAAAATACGGAACATCATAGTTCATCGGTGTATCATCGATGAAGGTGCATCTATGTGCATCATGTCCAAAATAGTATGGCAGAAACTCGGTTCCCCGAAACTCATACCCTCTACCATCACATTACAAGATTACGATGGACGACCATCCTCTCCTGAAGGGCTCTTCCAAAATGTCCCCGTTGAACTTGGGGGCAAGGCTATTCTCATCGATATCGAGGTTATAGACGCCCCGCTCGATTATAATATCCTGTTTGGTTGTAGCTACATGTACGCTATGAAGGCAGTAGCATCTTCCGTCTTTCGAACCATGATGTTCCCCCACAATGGGAAGATCGTGACCATCGACCAAGTCTCACATTATGAGCCTAACCCATCTGTCAACCTCGATAACATTCTTCCTCTCATCCACACTAACCAAGACGCATACCCACTCATCGAGATGGGTCCTGGGATTTTCAAAGATTCATCCTTGTTAGGGACGTACCATGGAGCACCACCACTCCTTCATCCTACTAATCAAGTGTGTGTCATATCATCTAACGGAACTCACACAGAGGATGCTCTTCCTCCTCAGGAGGCTTCAGTTATTTCTGACGTCCCAATAGTCACAGAACCACTCCCACCGGAGCCTCCTGCGCACTCGTCGACCTCAACAGTCCACGAATCCACATCCCCTTAAGGGCATAATCCCGTCTGGGAGACAGTCCCCCAACCCCTCACCCAAATTCCCTTCTTTTACCCTCCACCAGGTATCGAAGCTTTTCAGGTAGTCGTGACGCTCACACTCCCTAATATGGTGTTAGCAATCCCAGTTTGGTATTTACACCCACCAGAGATGGTCCCTTGGCCATCCCTTCCCCCACAGGAAGGCCTCCCCATGAAGATTCCCGTCCTTACCCCCACCACCCCCCCACTCACTAACCTCTCGGCTACAACTAAGGGCAGGAGAAAGAAGAAAGATCCCACCGCTCCACTTCCTCCATGCATCCCACCACCTTGTGCACTATGTGAGAAAGAGGGCCACCAAACCAACAATTGTCCATCACTACCTGAATTACGGAATTTGATCCCCCTCAATCAAACTTCCACAACACCCGCCACTACTGCTAGTCCCACCACTACCACCCACCCTTCCAGTAGTAAAGGGTTGAGGACCAAACACGCTTGTGCTATATGTTCAGAGTATGGCCATTACACCCATCATTTCCCAGCACTGCCACGCTTTTGGTAGACATTAGTGGCTGTACGCCAGAACTTCCAGAACAACCCCAGTCCTGCTATGTCCTCGTCAACAAATATCACTGACATCCGCTATGTCACCACTTCAGTCAATGAACGTATGAGACTCCCTTGCTCTCTCTGTGATTCATTAGCTCATTTTACACACCAGTGTCCTATGATCCTCGAATACAGGCAACGTCAATTGGCCCTACTTCACCGACCCGTAGAGGCGATAATTGACATTACCTCGTCACTAGAGGATCTTCATGTCATTTCTTCCGAGCCCGAGTCACTCCAAACGCCTCCATGGTTCTTCAATGACATCTCTGAGGATTTACCCCACAACCCCCCCAACTCTCCTGCTCATTCCCCTACAGGACACTCTCCACCCAACCACCACGGGTACCCCTCAGTACTTCAATATATGGTTTATGTCGAGTGAACCCGCACCATCTCCTAACCGTGTTCCCCCTGTTTCTTCACCAGGGGGAAACTACCCAACCACTGTCACCAAGATCACTCCTCATGACCCCTTTTATTCCCGATGTTTCCACTGCGACGAGGAAATACTGGAAGAGCTAAACCACCCGGACTCTCCCTGGGATGCGCTACATCACCGTGCACTCTTCTCTCCACAGGAAGCCTCCATGCCTCCTAACCAAAACCCCATTTACGCGGTCGAAACCAAGGATTTTATCCCATCAGGGCCTATCGATTGGTTCATTAATCCCATTCCTGCTCCTGATGCATTTGAAGAAGGCAACATGGCCAACATTTCCCCCACCATCAAAATCGAAATTTCCATTAAACATGGCATCGTCGAGGAAATCATCATTGGAGCTGCTTGCACTCCTCAGGAAATCGCTGCATATACAGCCCTCTTCCAGGAATATAGGGCTATTTTCGCCTGGTCATACACGGAAATGCCTAGCCTCGACCCCTCTATTGTCGAACATCGCATCGACACCTGGCACGACATCACACCAGTTCGCCAAAAACAGTGACCACTACACCCATCCAAAGTCGCGGCTATCAAAGCCGAAATTGACAAATTACGCACGGCCGGGTTTATTTACCCCATCGCTTACACTTCATGGGTTTCCAACCCTGTACCCGTCGACAAAAAATAGGTCACTATCCGCGTTTGCACAGACTTTCACGATCTCAATAACGCATGTCCCAAAGACAACTTTCCAATGCCTTTCATCGATCAAATTATCGACGACTGCGCCGGCCACAAGGCTCTCTCCTTTATGGACAGATTTTCTGGCTATAACCAAATACAAATCCACCAACCGACTAGTGTAAAACCTCATTCATTTCCCCATGGGGTACTTTTGCATATCGTGTCATGCCTTTCGGCTTAAAAAATGCCGGTGCAACCTTCCAGCAGGCGATGACATACATCTTTCATGATCTGGCTAATATCATCCTTGCCTACTTGGACGACCTCACAGCTCGATCCAAGAGACGCACCCAGCATCTAGATGATTTACGAATCATATTTCAATGGTGTCGTCAGTACAACATCCACTTGAATCCTCTCAAGTGTGTGTTTTGTGTCACTGGAGGGCGCCTCCTCAGTTTGATTGTTTCCCAAAGCGGTATTACCATAGACCCCCTCAAAGTCCAAGCTATCACCGAAATTCCACCTCCCCAGAATTTACGGCAACTTCAGAGTCTACAGGGCAAAGCTAACTTTCTTAGACGCTTTGTCCTGAATTATGCCATGCGCGCACACGGTTTCCTTCACTTACTACGTAACAACATCCCATTTCATTGGGACGACCACGCCCAACAATCATTTGAGGATCTTAAAGCAGCGCTTTCAAATGCACCTTTAATTAGTGCACCTGACTATAATCGCAACTACATCCTCTACGTATCAACATCAACTGTATCAGTAGCCGGCGTCCTCGTCCAGCTCGGAGATGACAATCATGAACACGTCATTTATTACGTTAGTAAGAACCTCTCAGGGCCACCCTTGAAGTATAAACACGAAGATAAACTTGCTCATGCAGTTGTCCTCGCAGTCCAGAAACTGCGCCATTACATTCTGCTTCACACCACAAAGGTTGTCACGGATTCCAACCCTATGCAGTACTTGCTCATCCGTCGGCAAGTTAATGGAAAATTCGCTCGATGGATCATTATCCTTCAAGAGTATGACCTCGAGTTCTCAACACCTAAGAGTAAGAAGGCCCTCGTTCTCGCTGAACTTGTCATGGCCCTTCCCTCTGACACCACCAACGCCCCCGTAAACACCGACTTTCCATACAAACATCTCTTTTACATTACTTCGGATGATCCTTGGTACGGTGACCTCCTCATCTACCTCCGAACTCAAAATTTCGGTAACCACCTTTCACGAGATGATCATCGACATATTCTCCATCAGGCCCCCCGCTACCTTCTCATCGGAGACATCCTATACCGGAGGGGCGTCGACACCATTCTTCGTCAGTGCCTAACTATTGACAAGGTTGATAGAGTCTTAAATGACTGCCACAGCGGTGCATGTGGGGGCCATCTTTTGGGTATATCCACTGCTCAAAATATTATCCGAGACGATTACTTTTGGCCTACCTTGTTTCATGATTGCATTCATGCCATGAAACGATGTGAGCAATGTCATCTCTACGCCAACAAAGCCCGGGCTCCCCCCGCTCTTCTCCACCTTGTCATTACAGTCGACCCTTTTTTCAAATGGGGTATCGAATTTATGACTTGTAATCCACCCTCCAACAATGGTCACAAATACATCATTGTCTCCATTGACTACTTCACCAAATGGGCCGAAGCTATGCCCACTTTCAACAATACCGCTGACACTACAACGCGTTTTTTCTTTAACCACGTCATATCCCACTTTGGAGTACCCCTCCAACTCATTTTCGACCATGGGAAACACTTCGAGAATGATATCTTCGTCGAACTCTCATCTCGGTTAGGCTTCTCTCATGAGTTTTCCTCACCATATTACCCTCAGTCAAATGGACAGGTCGAGGCAGTTAACAAAGTCCTCAAAACCATGTTACAGCGCACGGTCAATAAACATAAAACCAATTGGCATCATATGTTATTTTTTGCGCTATGGGCTTATCGAATGGCTGTGAAGACCGCTACCAGTTTCACACCGTTCCATTTAGTCCATGGGGTCGAGGCAACTCTTCCCATCGAGTGCGAAATTCCCACCTTACGCACCACAATTGAGCTATTACCTGACACTGCTCCAATGGAGAAGCGCTTGCTGAACTTGGAGTCTCTGGATGAATATCGTCGATCTTCCTTACAGAACAACGAGGCAACTAAAAAATGATCCAAGGCTACCTTTGATTTCCCTGTCAACCTTCGATCATTCCGTGAAGGCGACCTCGTTCTAGCTTATGATATCGCTCATGATACCTTTGGCCACGGAAAATTCGAATCACTTTGGCATGGCCCTTACATTATCCGACATTGCCTCACCAAAGGCGCATACATCCTGGCCTCCCCCGAAGGCCTCTCTCTCAAGGAACCCATCAATGGGTTGTATCTCAAGAAATTTTATGCTTAAAAGTAGTCATTCTACTTTAGGTTATTTCTTTTTCTAGAGTTTTTAATATTTTTTTTCCCTCCCCTCTCATCTAAACTATCCTTTGTGCTATTGACAGATGCTTCCTCCACCAATCTACCACATCAGTTACGCCGACGACGCCAGCCGTTGGACACAAAATCTCGCTTTGGCTGCTTGGGCGCTCTACACCCCCTCACATGAAATGCTCCATTCAAGCGGCATATGTTTGGGGTCAGCAACCAACAACCAAGCCGAATACACTGTTGTCATTGGCCTCCTAGCCGACGCCCAGCATCATCATATTCATCACCTTAGCGTATTCCTCGACTCTCAATTAATCGTTCTCCAGCTCAACAATGTGTACCGCGTACGCGATCCGTGCCTCTTTCGCAAATACCTACAGGTTAGGTTGTTATCTCGACATTTTGATTCCATTACATTTACACATATTCCAAGACAATTGAATCAAATCACAGATACCCTAGCTAATATTGTGTTATATTGGCATATATCACATCAAGCTACACATACATAAACATATCACAAAACCTGTCACAGCATATATATAGAATGGACGTACCCCAAACATCAGCAAAAAACATGTAGACAACATCGGGATCTCAAATATGTATACTCATGTATATATAAAGGGCCATCAGGCCATCCGAATGTTTACATACAAAAATACATGTATCCGCAGGCCAATGTAGCACCTCAGTACAAAAAATGGGCTCACCAGCCTATATACAACAACAACAAAAAAAAAAGATATACATCATGGACCACTCATGGTGCCTCTATCACTCCACCACCTGCTCCTCCCTCAGGCGGTGACGTCCCACCACCACCTGCCTCAGGCGGTGGCGGTCCACCCCCTACAGGACCCTCCTGCCCCAGCGATAGGTGTCCACTCGTCATGGTAGCAAGCACTGCTGCTCGTCGCACTATGGCCCGCCATGGTGGCGGTACCCCCACACACTGCTCCAGGAAACTCTCATCCTGGATGCGCATGCACATGCCCTCAGGCACATCCTGTAAAACTGTCTCCAGACGACGGCGTATATCATCAAAATCCACTCCGACTGCCGCCGGAGGAGCGTGTGATGGCCCCGCACCAGGGTCATCGAACCGACGCCTCCTCATTGCCCTCTCTGGCTCAGCTGATCACCCAGCAGCATCCTCCTACCAACGTCTCTCTCCCTGCGGCAATCTCTCTGGCTCCCGATGAGCCGACGCTCTCTGCAACTCCACCTCGCGCCCGCGAGGTGCCACATCTGCACATACAAACAAACAAAAGATCGTATCATCATCTATATCATCAACATATGGATGGCTATCTCAAAAAATACGCAAACATACATATCTACATCATCAATCAACATACCTCGATGATCAAAAACCTCTCCAGGAGGTAACACCATATCCAGATCATCCCGGAAGTCCACCCCGGCATAGGGGTACTGCAAAATCACCTGCGACATCTTCCGCCATACCTGCGTTGCCTCGGCCGAAAAGAAGTGGCCACCTTCACCCCCACCATGGCGAAACAATACAGTCGACCATCACCTCAATCGCGGCTCTCATGCCCCAGGCACACTCAAAAGGATCCTCGGGCGCAACATCGGCACCCTCTCTAAAAACTAGGCCACTAGGATGGACCCGAATGCAAACTCCCCTGCACCAATGGAACGACAGTGGTCCAACTGCGCCACCATCCGTGCATGCAGCGTCAACCCCCAAGTGAAACGCTCGCCATACAACACTCTCTCTAGCACCAATAGCTAGCCACCACTAATCCACTGGGTTGCCAGTGACCCATATACCCGCACAATCATTGTTGCTATACAACGATGCGCCAGGGAATCTATAGCCGATATACTCACCACCGTCCCGGACATAAAGTTCTAACCTGAACAATATCTCCGACCAATATCAGCGAGCAAAGTAGTCCTAGGCAGCACCGGCTCTGCCGGTAGGGGCGTTCCCCGAAAGGGGAGCCCAGTCAAGAAATATACATCCTCCACCGCAGTGAAGGGGATCTGCTCTCCTCGCACGAGGAAGAAGTGCAGCTCCGGACTCCACATATGGATCAGGAACTGTAATAGATACTCCTGTTCCCGTATCAACGGGCACTCAAAGAACTTTAGCAACCCACAGGTTGCCAAAGTCACACGCACACCGGGCTCCTTAATGGCCACGACATCTCGCAACTGGGCCCAGTCTCGCTCTCGCCACCGCACTGGCATCGTCACCACCATCCACCTATAGACAACATAAAGCCCTATGTCAGCTCAAGAAACCATCCCAACATCAAAAGAGTCATTTTTGTTTACACCCCAACCTTGCCTCCTAGGCGCGGTTTTGTTACCCACAGGCGCGCACACATGCGCGCCTGTTCACTACACAGGTGCGCATGGATGCGCACCTGTTCACTACACAGGTGCACATCAGTGCGCACCTGTTTGTGTCACAGGTGCACCCCTATGCACGTCTTTTCACCATACAGGCACGCCGAGGTGCGCACCTGTTCAACCCATAGGCGCGCACGGGTGCGCGCCTGTTCAACTCACAGGCGCGTCCTTTGATCGTGCCTTAAATCCCCTCTACTGTGCTCCCATGCACGTATATCCAGTGGGCAGGCATGCACGTATGCGCACCTATCACCAAATCGCCTGTGCATGTGGGGTCCACACCCCCTAAATACCCCTGTACGACCCTCCGTACAACCCCTGCCCAAAAATTGAAATCCTATTTCTATGTAGGAGGATCATACCACTAACCTGAAGCTCACTAAACACCAATTGGATGCCTCGCCCTCTTCGAATCGTCAAATCTCCTCTAAAAATTGCGCGTCCAGTCACTATTGCAGTAGGTACAAATGAGGTGGCAATGTGGGCCCTACAACTATATATAGGCCTTTTGCCAAACTTCCACTCACCATTCCAGGAGCTCACGGTGTCCATTTTTCAATCTGTCTTCAGCCACGGGATCAACATCCTGTCATCTACATCACAGCAGTTCCTGGGCCTCTTTTCATCCTGATTCCCCGGGGCACCCTTTTTATCCATTGTCAGGTACACACACACATATTTCACGCTTATCAGATACATGCTCATATCTTCGATTCTTTTCAGATATTGTTCACTTTGGGTATTTGGTTTTCATGTGTACAGGTACTTGATCATCATCCATCGACACAACCCCTTCAGGTATATACTCAACACTGGCATGTAGTCTTTCCTGCTGTATCGCATTTACATTTCCAGTCACACCCTCTGATATTGGCCTCTAGGATCCCCATTCCTGGCTCTGCAGTACCCACGCCTCCAGTTGCATCTTCGATACTATTACCCGGTAGCATTCTGCTCCACATGAGTTGTCCCATTCATAGCACCTTTTGCCACTTTTTGACACTCATGTTGTTTTTCATTACCCTTTAGGGATGGGAGTCCCGATATTCTTTCATCATGTCGCGCATCAGCCAACATACTCCTTCTCCTCATTTTTCTAGCTTTCCCACACGGACTCCCAGATTATCTCTTCACAGTTCTACTTTTTAAACTGCACCTCTGCAGTATCATGAACCCTCCATTTCATCCACAATCAGTTTACCCATCTGTGAACCTACCTTCATTTCACCTACTTCATACAGAAACTCACCAATGGGGCCCCCACCCTTCATCAGTTTTCCAAACAAGTTATGCCCTACGTGGGCCACCCATATCACACTGGGGCACCCATTTATGTATTTATACATTTTTTCCTCAAAATTATTCGTTATTTATTGTACAAACGCCTTTTCATTACATTATCTTTTTGTCATCACCTTGGGCGACTTACTTCCTTCCTTTTGGCCAAACGCACCCCATGTCACCCTTGGTTGGAG